>JAJOOO010034797.1:0-15257 GCA_029582685.1 Solanum piurae
ACCTACACAACGCATAAGACCTGCACACAGACCATCCTCCCTACATCGCACACCTGCACACACACATACCATCCTCCGTACACATCCCACATGTGAAAAAATTAGCGCACATATCATCCTACCCCACTTGTGAAATTACCTACACAACGCATAAGACCTGCACACAGACCATCCTCCCTACATCGCACACCTGCACACACACATACCATCCTCCGTACACATCCCACATGTGAAATTACACCAGACATGTTGTAATCTCTAACAGTCGGAGTAACTGTTTGAAACTTCTTTTAGATTCACAAAAAAGGTAAGACCTTGAAAGCTTTGGGGTCTACAAACTTTGAGTCACCTTTTTGTGAAACAAAAAGAACCTTGCATGATGGGCATACCAAATAACGAGTCCTCCAAAATGGTGCAATACAAGCACAACCAATAGAAGATCAGATATCTTAAATTATAACTATGAGCCTCCAATGCTTAGGAGACCAGATTCAACTTTGGGGCCACAAGTATAAGAAAAAATCTTTTCATAAACTAATTGAATGCCCCAACAATAAACCAATAGTTACAACATCTATTCAAAACTTAAGGGGGAGACTGTACAATTCCACCTCAACCCATATCATTATCCTGCCCTATAACCAGCAAGAGAAAAAAAAAACCATGCTACAACACCCTTCTAAAGGTGCCCATCGACAAAGTAAAAGACCATTTATCTTTGTCATTGATGGCTCAACTTGCGCTTCTTTTGTTTTCTCAATCGCTCCCGCCTTTCTTCTTCTTCTATCTTCCGGAGTTCTTCTTCATCCTCTTCCCTTGCTATTTTCGCACTGAGGACAAAAAAACAGAGGAAAGAAAGCAGGTCAGGTTTGTTTAATCCCTTCGGCAGTAACCAATAGAGTACATTATCTTGACAAACTAAAGTACTATGCACAAACATGAGCATTATTTATATAAAACTTTTATATATCAATCTAAAAAGACATTATGAAACATAATGGTTGAATAGTTATAGCCAAAAAAATGAATGAAAACAAGTCGGCTCTAAAAGACATGTTACCAACCTCCGCCTTTCTTCCTTCAAAATTTCATCGAAATTAGCCTCCATATCACTATCATCGTTGTCATCACGGTACCTATTTGGATTATACCTGGAAAACACACACTTCTATCAGCCGAAAAGATGAGGTAACATAACATAAGCAATAACCAAAACTAAAAACATGTTTTCCTAAGCTTTTAACTAAATGAAGAACCATCAACAAGGCATATATATCTCTAAACCCTTGATTACAATCCAATCAGAGGAATATAAAAACAATCAGTTCGATGACGGATCCACTATCAATAGGATAGTTACTTTTACTCAAATAGGCAATTCGCAAAGGGAATGTGAACTTTTCAAACCCCTTTAAACCTCAACTTAAAGGAATTAGCAGTTTTAAGTGTTCTAGAGCTAGATGTTATAATTTATGCAATGTCGACTGAACTCCCAAAGGAAAAAAGGAACAAGACAAATTTTTAACGGAAGCAAGAAAGAAAAAATATATACGTACCCAAACATCTTCCTAATCATACTAATGGCTTGTCCTCCATCATCTTCTTCATCATATCTCGTTGGTTTTCTTGCTGGGCGCCTATCGTCTTTTTGCTGATGTACTGGGCGCCTCTCTTCTTTTCGCTGAAGTGCTGGGCGCCTGTCATCTCTTTGCTGAAGTACTGGGCGTCTGTCATCCCTTTGCTGAAGTGGGCGCCTGTCATCCCTTTCCTGAAGGGATGGGCGCCTGTCATCCCTTTGCTGAAGCGATGGGCGCCTGTCATCCCTTTGCTGAAGCGATGGGCGCCTGTCATCCCTTTGCTGTAGTGCTGGGCGCCTTTCATCTCTTTGCTGTAGTGCTGGGCGCCTATCATCTCTTTGCTGTAGTGCTGGGCGCCTATCGTCCGAGGGACGTGCTACATTTCTAGGAGGTGGTGGTCTTATCTATTAGGATCACAGATCTCAATTAGTAAATTCTGAAGGTCAAAAAGTTATAGGGAATAAGCCAAAATTTAACCCCACCCAACTAAAATATATTTAATTAATACAGGACCATAGAAAAGAAGAAAACATTATATAAAAATCAAGGCACAGCTTACCTGAGGTCTAGCCAAGGAAGCTTGTGGTTTCTGAATCACCGCCTGAGGTTTGGAGACAGGCACACCTTGTTTTGACATCACTTTTGACTTACCAGATTCCAGTGGTAGCCTATTCTGTACCGAAGATTGCCTTGGTACAGCGGGTTGCACTCTTGAAGGGGTTGGCCTATGGGAAGCAGGCACAGTACTCTTGGCGCCTGGTGCCCCGGTAACCTTGGGGGACACCCCTTTTGGCCCCAAAGGCGGCCGTCCAGGCCCACTTCCATTACTGCTACCGAACTGTTTCCTAGAGTCTAACGTTGGTTGAGTTGGTTTATTAATAGACACCGATTTTTGAATCACAGCTGTAGGTTGCCTTTGGCTGTCTCTTTTCATTTCACGATCATCTAGAAGCTTTCTCCCACTATCACTTGAAGTCTGCTTTCCGAACCGTGCATCTTCAATATCACCAAAAACCCTGAATAAGTTTCTCAATAAATATAGCACGTTGAGACAGATTTTATTAAATAGAAACATGAATAAACAGTGACCAAGAGCGCACCACAATAAGGGGCAGACACTTTCTGAGTTAAAGAACCTCTTGATGGACCAGGAAGTTCAGCATCATCAGATAATAGAAACGAATAGTCCCTCGTATTTTTTACCATATCAATCTTTCTTTTTAACTACAGAAAATCAAATGACATAAAAATCCTCAGTAAAATACAGAGTACATTAGAAGAAAAATTAAGAGAAGTGTTGGAGAAATTGCACTGATTGACATATTACCCCATTTGTGACTTTTGGTGCATGGTTGCTGGTGGATGCTTTTGATCCTGCAGGTTTTGCAGGTTTTGAAGCAGCACTCTTATTGCTCTGCTGGAAAGGCAAGGGTAAGCATCAGATGAACTGTAAGCCAAAACCAAAAAGGAAAAGGATACATGTGCTAAAAAGAATCTATACTTTCTCCAATTAACATGACTACAATCACCAGGCAGAGCATGTCTCACTAGAATATCTAGTGGAAAAATGCTATAATGGGTTACATCATTCTATTAGTGTGGATGGAAGTGGAAGCTAAAGCTGTGATGAGTTTAATATGCGACTAAAATATTACTAGAAGAGCATCGACCTAAATAACATAGTACTTACATGACTAGAGCTCATTTTTAACCAGTTGATATCAGCTAATAGATTTTCCCTTTCATTGTGTCCTATCTTTAGTTAGCCAAGTCTGCATGGGATTCAACGAAATTGTAGGTCTTTTCAACCCCCCCTCCCCAAACACAAACCATCCATAGGAATAAAATTGCAAAAACAAAATAGTACAAGCAACTTGATATGAGAAATTCGTATACATACCGAATGGTTAGATTTCATGACTTTAGCTGCCAGATTTGGATTCTCCAGTAGAGACTTGCTTTCTTGGATAACTCTGTTAGAGATAACAGGCTGTGAAGGTCCAAAGAAGGAACCAAAACTGCAGGGTCAGATAGAGACGGTAAGACAAACCATGAGCCTCAAAATCAAAACGTAATATAAACTTCACCTAAAATGATGCACCATTCCACCAGTACAAAGAGAACCACTTCTCTTTGTCCAACTACATCATCTTTCTCTAACAAAAGCATCAAAAGAATAAATTCAGAACAGGCTAATTCTCAAATCCCTTTACAGATGCATTCAGTATAATTCTACAGGAGAGAGCACAACCATCTTCCCAAGGAAAAAATATGCACCAAATATTTTCCACTTAACTGATGCAGTAATAGTGCATAATAGAAATCTATGCACGAGATCTAGCACATTGTTAATATCATCTATTTATAGAATTATCAGACTGAGTTAAGTAACAACAAATAAATTTTGTGAAATTGGTAACTTCAAAATCATAGCACGTGAGTAGTATCATATCAACATACTAGCGGCACTCACTTATCCCTGGATGATGCATTCTTTTTAAATTCGCGAGAACCACCACCTAGTTCTTTCTTCCTCTGCTTCCTGATATCATCTTTTAACCGTTGCCTCAGCTCCAGGTACTCTAACAACTCCTGTGAAGGCTGTTGAGGCTCTTCATCCTCATATTCCTCTTCACCAGCCTCTTCCTCTTCACCTTCAGTCTCATACTCATCCAAATATGAATCATCATATTCCTGCATGAATGTAACTAAGTGGTCAAATGAAAGTATATCAATCAACTATGCCTCATCCCAATTTCCAAATCAATCAAAGAATCTGCTACGTGAATCATTTATATCCATTCTATCCAATTTAGGTCTATTTCATTCCAATATTAAATAATTTTTCTTTCAAGGAAAATTAAGGTTTTCCTAAAACTAAAGACTTTCCATTTATCAAATCACATACTTGCGCCTACAAGGTGATATAAAAGCCACCGATAAAAAAAATGGGAAACAGAAAAGGACAAATAAGCTTACATCTCCTTCATATCCCCGCATAGCTGCTTGGGAAGGCTGACCTGACTCTGGAGATCTCTGAGAAAAACAAATAGCTGAATTCCTGAAATAAAAGATAGAATGAAATATTACCACCAAGTATGAACAAGAAAGAAACTTGGAAGACATTCAACCAGGAAAGTTAACAAGAAAAGTTCCGCCAAATATAAAGCTTGATCTATTTGGGACAATATTCAATGGACATCACATTGAATCAAATTAGGAGACAACAAACCAAATAAATGAAGGTGCTGTTTGATTTTTCTAAAATCTTGCAAAAAGTTCTTCCAAAATCCTTCTTGTCTCAGTTTTTCAAGCGTTTTCACACACAGGAAAAAGTTAAAATCGTTATCTAAGAAGAGATTTGAGGGTGTTTTTCAAGCAAACGTTTTCTTCCATCACAAAACACTGACATATCTTCAAAGGAACTATAACTATCCAAACATCCTTACTTTGCACCAATTTTTTTCCAAAAGCATTTTTTCATAGAAATATTCAATAAAGTTGCTCAAACAGCTCACAAAGATCAGATCTTGACAAAAAAATCAGAAATACATGAACCAATCTACTTGCGAATTTGCTTTTCACTCGCCCTTTCTTCAATGTATAGTACCAATTCACAAAAAAAACACCAAATTTTACAAAACCTACAAGATTTCTTATCCTAATTCATCAAAAAATAAAAATAAAATAACAAAAATAATCGAATGGGTGCAAAAACAAACCCTAACCACATCAAGCTCAATCCTAAAAATCCAAAACAGAGACACCAAAAACTTACAAGATTTCTTAATCCTTGTTCATAAAAAAATAATTAAGAAAAAATTCAAATCGGTGAAAAAAATTCAAACCCTAACCACATCAATCTCAATCCTACAAATCCAAAAATCATACGGCAAAATCTAATCCAAAAAAAGGAAAATTTTGAAAAAAAAAAAGAAAAATAGTAAAAACAAAACCTGTATCGATCCAATGAACCAAGTGAAATTCGAATTCAACTCCAAAAATCATACAAGGCAAAATCTAATCACAAAAAAAGCGAAAACTTTAAGATAAAATCGTATAAAAATTTACCTGTATCGATCCAATGAATCAAATGAAATTCAAAAATCATACAAAAGCAAAATCTAATCAGAAAAAAATTGAAAAAAGAGGAAAAATTCGTATAAAAATTTACCTGTATCGATCTAATGAATCAAATGAAATTCAAAAATCACACAAAAGCAAAATCTAATCAGAAAAAAACCGAAAAAAAGAGGAAAATAAAAATAAAAATTACCTGTATCAATCCAACGAATCAAATGAAATTCAAAAATCATACAAGAGCAAAATCTAATCAGAAAAATGGAAAAAAAGGAAAAAATTAGTAAAATTTACCTGTATCGATCTAGCGAACCAACTGAAATCCGAAAAGCATTGATTTTTCTTAGAGAAAACGAAACGAATTGTTTGAGGATCTGAAGAATTGGATCCGATATCGTCGGTGAATTAGGGGATTATTATTGTTGTTTTTGGGGAGAAAAAGGAAGATAAAGCTCTTAGGGCAAACGAGAGATGAGGAGGCAAGGCTATCGTGCGCTGGGGTGTCGTGTATATACCCGAAAACGGGCTCAATTTCGAATGAGCCCATACTTGGACTTTCGGTTTGGGGCAATTGTTTGTATACAATGCTTATAACATTGTTTACTAATTATATGCTCCTCACAACCATTTTTAGCCATCAAAACTGTCTTTATACTTAATTAAATAAACTAAAATTTTCATATCTATTTTTTCTACCAACAAGGTTGTGGCTCGGAACGATCCATTTTTAATCAGATATCTCGAGTTTTAATCTTAATATTTTGTTTGATGATTGTTACGTATTGTTTCATCATGTATTGTATTATTTTAATGAATATAATATTTAGATAGAATGTATCGTTCTTTGTCGTTATATAATGTCACATATTCATAATAATATGAATGATGAGCCTACAATAAAAATAGGGTACGTGGTAGAGCTACTATGAAAAGGTAGGATGAAATATGATTATTAATAATAAATAAAGATAGAATGAGAAGAAAATACTAAGGTAAAGACGCGATCACATCAAATGGTCGTTACATAAAATGAGTTTTTTCATCGTTACCTAACGATAGAGTTAAATTATATGATATGATAAGATAGAATTTAAGTAACAATCAAGACAAACATTGTATTAAACTAACAATACAATACAACGGATTACAATCATTCAAATAAGGTGCAAGTATAACGAAAAAATATCATAATATAAAATCTGAAAAGAAGATATGTTAGGTCATAATATAATGAGACTTGAACCCAACACTTTATACTTGGACTCAAACCTGATGTATTGAGACTTGAATCTAGTGTCTTATCATTAACCAGTGACATAATAGGCCAAAGTGAAATATGATGCTCATCCACTTTTGCAAATTCATTTGAATAAGCATGGGTTTTTAGTTAACCAAAATGGCAGGGATGAACCTTTTCTCAAACGAAAATGATATAGATGAATCAAACTTTTAACGGATGACATAGGTGAGTTTTTTCTCAAAACTCGATGACATATGTGAGCATTTTCCCTTAACGGGTCGTTTGGTAGTTCGTTTGAATATGAGTTTTGAAGATGTTAAATCTTGCATAAGTAATACCACGTTTGGTAACTGGTCTGAATGTAAGTTATGTATAAAATTAATACAGTATTGGATATGCAATTTATAAATTCAGATAACTAATACATGTATAAGTTATGAGGAAATCTATGCACGTATTATTTTATGGAGGATAAAAGATGGAATAAGTAAACCGTGTATAAAATAATAATAGATTCCATTATTATAACTAATTCATGTATTACTAATATTTACATAATTCTAACCAGCTATTAAACGACTCTTGAATTAATTTTCAACAAATAAAATATATTAAACATATATTATTGAATATAAATCATATGCAAATTGCACAAATAATACTTTCTGACCTGTAGGGAAAGAAATTGGTTGGAAGCCTTTTCATTTTTTGTCAAATGATCACAAAGCAACAAAGTTTAAATAATTGGAAGTTGTTGTCTCTGAAGTTTTGAGCAACAAATTGGTCACTGCATACAAAATTAAATTGAACTCAAATTAGGGGATAATATTGAAATGAATTTAGAGACTCGTATGAATAACGTGCTACAAAACAAGAAATTTATAAATAATAATATAAACAAGAAAGTAGATAAGAAGTATAAAAAGACAACAGATGAGAGTTTTTTTATTCTTTTAAGTGGATTCTAGTATTTCAGAAGTGTCTATAATATGAAGTTTTGTGCCTCTATTTATACCGTTTTATAAACTTATATAAAAAAATAGTTATAAACATGATATTAACTATGAAGGTTAATTATCGAGAAAATCATGAAAAAAGTTATGAAGATGTATAAGTTAATATGATAGTAGTAAAAAATAATAGAAAAAATTATGCCTAGAATTGTAAACATCATTTCATATCAATATAAATGTTACTGCATTAGTATAACGTTTTGAGAAACCTGATACAACATTTAAGAAATAGATGAGGTAGAAATAAATTTAACTTATCGAGTGTTTAGAGAAAATATACTAAAGAGAATTATAGTTATAAAAGTTATTACTTTAATGTACACTATTAAATTTGAAGACATATTTTTTCACATGCTCTACTATATTTAAGAAATGATAAAAGTTGTTTCATCCCAAAACTTACAGTAACATTTTTTGTGTTAATTGCTTTGATCAGATTTATCCAACATATATGTATGACCTTTGTGATAATCTAACTTCATAATATTCTTTTGTGAACAAGAAGGTATGTTATAAATATTAAAACTGTAAGTAGTGATTTAAAAAGGAGAAATTTTCATAAATAACTATAGTTTAAATCATAATGATGAATAATAGCTAAAGATTATCTAATTACAATTAATAGCAATTGTTTTAAAGAGCAAAAAGATGAGCAAGATTGACAGAGATAGAAGAGAGAAATCAGCGAGATCGAAAGAGATAGAGGAGAGATGTGAACATATTAGATACAATATGTATCTCAATTGAAACTGAGATACACATATCACAAATATACATATACATATATACATAATCTCCTCTCTCTCTCTCACACAAATTCCAATCTCTTCTCTCCTCTCTTTTCCAATCCGCACATAAATACACACCTACACATATTAGCTTTGAAATAGAAACATAGATATATCGACACACATTATATCACCCTTAAAATAAATAAATACATAGATAGAATCAATATCAATTTTTTGTGATAAATAAATGAAAAAACTGATAAAATATTTGAAAATTATAACACCCCTACAATGAATGCAGTGATACAATTTTTTCTGATAATAGTTGTATAAGTTTTTTCTGATATACAATTATAGTTTTCTGATATATATATACATTTTTTTTGTGATACACAGATACAATTGGTTGTATTAACATGTATCAATGGAAAAAGACACAATTTGATAATAGGTGTATTAGTATTTTTTTTTATATACAGATATATTTTTTTCTGATACATAAATATAATTGGTTGTATCAATTTAAGAAGAAGAGAAGATTCAAACATTGAACAAATCAAGAATTTAAAATGGAAAAATTCGCTATATCAACATTAATCCAATAAAAAATGAATCACCAATCAGCAGTAACCCAAAAATATTGAAAATCAAGAATCAAATGTATAGATAAAAATAATTCAAATAAAATTTTAGTGGAGTTTCGTGTTAATATAAGAAACAAAGAAAGAGAAGAAGAAAGATTCCCACAGTGAATCATAGAGAGGGGCAAGAAGGGAACATAAAAGGAGAGAAAAATAATAGAGGGAGAAAAAGGAGAGACAAAACAAACAAACTAATCTAATCAAATAAGATTTTTTTTATAAAAAAAGAGAGTAAACGCACACAGATTAATCTACATAATGAAAAACTATGAAATTAAACACATAAATCGATCTAATCATAAAGGAAATACAAAAATTAAATGCACACAAACTAAAATTGAACATGAAATTAAAATTAAAGTATAATAAAATTTTGTAACGGAAAGAATAGGAAGAAGATTACCTTTTTTCGTGCAGCTAACTAAGACTTTTGATTAAAGTTCTCCTCCATTTTTACCTGAAAAAGTAAGTGATTTAGTGAAAGATTCTTTGTATAAAACCCTAATTTCTAGGATTCGATCATTAAAAATTGATATGAGATTTTTAAAAAATCATGTGAAATCCACCTAAATGCTTCGATTAATTTAAAATTCACAATAAGATACACGTCATAAAGAGTCGGCTTGTTGATTCAGATAAAAAGACGAATGACAAATGAAAGAGAAGGGAGAGCCGGAGGTTTTACCTCATTGATTTTTTCGTCGGACAAGAAAATCAACAATTAAAAATCTCTTTAGAAATGACCGAACCAACTCTGAATTGTAGAAGAGCAAATAATTTTTTCCATTTCTGATTAGAGACGACAGAAAAGAAAGAGCAATGGGGGAGAATTAGGGTTAGAAATTGTGTATTTGAGAAATGACAAGTAAAGGCAAGTTAAATATTAAGAGTAATATACAACGACGTCCGTCTGATGTGATCAGACGATTAGAATTAAAGATAATTTTAAACAAAAAGACATAATATAAATCTAGACCATCAAATTGAAAATAAACGGTTTAGATTTCAAAGGAGAAGGCACAATCCGTGTATGCGCTGATGCATGTTAATTGACTTATTCAAAAAGATATAAATCAACTTGCGATTAGAAATCAATTAACGAATCACAGAATAAATCGTTACGAAGATAAAATGATATGTGAATCCCGATCCTGCAAAAATGGTTGAACGCGAGGTAAAAGATGATCATGAATTTAATCAATGATTTGTACATAAAAACGAAGAACAAAACTGACAGTGAACCTATGATTAGAAAGATATATCATGAATCAGTCCATGATTATAGCGTCAAGTTACGACGTGAGTTCAACATTCCTCAGAGTTAATTGACAGAAGCACTAAAAGCATGTAACACCCCGTATACGAAAGAGGGAGACCTAACAATTTTTGGAATTTTCAGGGGTCACCCACGAGGGCCATCCACTCCATGTGGTTGAACCCACACTCTGTGGGAAGCCTCGTGGATGAGGCCCCAAGAAAACTGCCTTAGGCAGTAACCACGGCTGGACCCACGCCCCATGGATGAGTCCACGCCTCGTGGATAGGTCTTTTGGTTCAAGACCAATTTCAGTGTCTCTGAACCCCAAACCACGCCCAACCAGGACGGGCGGTAGGTCAACCTACGCCCCGTGGTCGTGGTCTCGTGGATGGGGCAGTGAGGCAATTTTGGTGATTAAGTTTAGGGGTACTTTGGGGCTTTCCGGTTTTAATTAATATTAAGTGGTGTCGTTTTAGCCTAATTTAGACCACCTATATAAAGACTTTAAACCCTTAAATTAAGTCATCCTAAGTCATTACCTCAAGATCTCAAAAGAAACTCAATTCTTTCTCAAATCTTCTCTCTCAAGAAGAAGAAGAATCAAGCTAGGTCAAGTCAAGCTTCCATTGTTTCAAGCTTTGTGGACATTGTAATCAAGGTATGATGACTTATTCATTCATGGATTCCTTTCATCTATGAAGCCCCATGTTTTCTCCAATTTAGAAGAAGAATTCCCCAAGTCAATCTAGGATTTCTTCTAATATTATGGGTTATTATCCAATAGAGTGGATTATGATTGTCTATGATGGAATTGCATGCTTTTAGTATGATTATACATGTATTCATGCTTAACCTATGATTCTAGAATGAATTTGATATCGTTGGGTTTTATGCCATGAAAGGGGAAATTGAGAGCTTAGATGTGATATTCTAGGAATGATGAATTACATTATAGGTTACTTGATATGGAAGCACATAAACATGAATTGCTTAAGAATAAATCTTATAGACATAAATTGACTAAGATCAAGTATGTATGAAGAATTATGAATTGTAAGGCTGATTAGGATTGTCTTGAGACTAAGGCATGAATGATGAATGATTACTGTTAGGGCTTTTAGAATAATGGTTATATGAAGAATTAAGACTAGTAAGGCTTTGAGAGGGAAGCTATATGATGTATGTTGATTTGTGTATGATAGTTTTCATCCATGGATAGCTTTCATGAGGAGTCCTCTCAAAACCTTCAATTTCAAAAGATAGAAATCCCCAAAAGTTAGGGTTTGATTCAAAAGTCATGAATTTTTTTCAAACTTATTTCTAATGGTTGAATTATGTTATTATAAACATGAATTGATGATTTCGTATGAAGTTTATGACGTATTCCTAAGAACCCATGAATTCCCCATATTTCTCAATTGTGATCTTCGGAAGATCCGCATGGACACATGGCCAATTTGAGGAGTGTTTGTAAGAGTTGTGTGGGGTTTTCTGAGCTTCCGTACAACTTGATTCATACATGGGACCAATTGCACAAGGTGTTCATGGCCAAGTACTTTCCGTTGTTAAAGAAGCTGAACCACAAAGATAAACTCAACAACTTCGTGGCACTACTTGGAGAGTATGTGAGTAGTTCGTGGGACAGGTTCAATGCATTCATTAGAAGTGTTTCAAACCACCGCATTGATGATGAGTCACTAAAAGAGTATTTTTACAGAGGTCAAGATGACAATGGTAAGGTTGTGCTTGATACTATTGCTGGAGGATCATATGGTGAGTGCACTTTTGAGGAGATCGCTGAGAAACTGGAGAAGATTTCCTGAAATAATAAAGCATGAAGCACTCGAAAGTATGACACTGGAAGAAGCACATTTGCAGTTCAAACTGCACCTAGTCAATCTGTCGATGACATTCGAGAGGAGATGACGCAGATAAGGACAGAACTTGGGTTGGTATTAAAGCATGTAAGCGGAGGTCCAAAAAAGGTAAATGCAGTGAATTACTTGACTATGACTCCACCACCACCGGATGAGGAATGTTACTATGAAAATGATGCTTACTTGATGAATGATCAGACAGGGGGTTTTCGAGCCAACGCGCAAGTTCCAACTCGTATAATTGGCGCCAAGGTCAAGGAAACCAAAGTTGAAACTATGATAACTACAATCGAGAGGGTTAATATGTCCAGGATGGAAACTACAATCACGACAACAACTACAACCGAAACAACTATGGCAACAAGAACGATAGAGTTGAGCCTTATGTTCCTCCACAAAATCAGGAATCTGGCAATAGGGAAGCTGGGGGTAGTATGTCACAAATTGAGGATGTAATGCATAATATGATGAAGAGGTTTGATTCGACTGATGAGAATGTGAAGGAGATGCGAAATGACTTGTCTGGAATCAGTCAAAAAGTTTATTCACATGCAGTGTAGATCAAGCAACTTAAGCAACAGAAGAATCAGTTGCCCACTACAGTCAACCCATGTCAGCCTGGCACACTTCTTAGCAACACCATCCAAAATCCAAAGAATGATGAGCATTGTATGGCAGTCACTACTCGAGGGGGTAAGCAAACCATTGATCCACCTATGCCATCTGAGGTTGAAATTGTGGCTGAGAAAGATGATGATGAGAGTAAGGTTATTGGAGAGTTTAAGAATGCTACAGAGAAAACCCAAAAAGTTGTTCCCATGCCTAGACCTCCACCTCCATTCCTACAGAGGTTAGTGAAGAAGAATAAAGAAGGGAAATACCGCATATTTATTACTATGTTGAAACAGCTTTCCATCAATATTCCGTTGATAGAAACTTTGGAGCAAATGCCTGTGTATGCGAAATTCATGAAAGATTTGGTGACTAAGAAGAGGGCCGTGAGTTTTGAAGATGATGATAGGTTGCAACATTGTAGTGCTATTGCTACTTGGTCGCTCGTGCAAAAAAAAGAGGATCTTGGTGCTTTCACTATTCCTTGTACAATTGAGTTGTTACATTTTATGAAGGCATTGTGTGATTTGGGTGCTAGTATTAATTTGATGTCATTGTCTATTTACAAGAAGTTGGGTTTAGAGGCTCCAAAATCGATTGCGATGTGATTACTCATGGCCGACATAACTGTGAAGAGGTCTATTGGTGTTCTCTAAGATATACTTATGAAAGTGAAGTCTTTTATTTTTCATGCGGATTTTGTGATACTTGACTGTGAGGTTGATTTTGAGGTTCCCATCATCCTAGGGAGACCATTCCTTGCTACTGAGTGCGCCTTGGTCGATATGGAGAAAGGTAAGATGAAGTTCCGATTGAATAGTGAAGAGGTAACGTTTAATATATGTAGGTCCATGAAGCAGAAAAGTGATCTTAAGTCAGTGTCAGTGGTGACTTATATTGTGGAGCGAGGTTCTGAGGTGTCTATGGAAGAGCGGTTAGGTGTTGATGCACTTGCAGCGGTAATAATGAATTTTAAGGGTGATGGTATTGAAGACAATGATGAGTTAGTTGTCGCACTTGATAGGTTCGAATTTCATTCCAAACCGGAGAGATTGGAATTAGATATGAAGAATTGTGACTCTCCACCCGTAAAACCGTCTGTTGAAGAGACTCCAAAATTGGAGCTTAAGGCTCTACCATCACATTTGAGGTATGTATTGTTGAGGAGAGATGGTACTTTAGCGGTCATCATTGTGGCCGATTTGAATGCGGAACAAGTTGAGGCTTTGGTTTCTGTGTTGAAGAGATTCAAGCGGGCTATTAAGTGGACTATTTCAGACATTATTGGGATTCCTCCTGGCATTTGTTCTCATAAAATCCAACTCATGCCAGATCACAAGCCTAGTATTGAGCACCAAAGGAGACTAAATCCACCTATGCAAGAGGTAGTGAAAAAATAAATCATCAAGTGGTTGGATGCTGGAGTTATTTATCCCATTGCAGATAGTAGTTGGGTTTGTCCTGTTCAGTATGTGCCCAAGAAAGATGAGATTGCTGTGGTACCTAATGCGAGAAATGAGCTTATTCCGATGCGTCCCATGACTGGATGAAGAGTATGCGTGGACTATCGGAAATTGAATGCTTGGATAAAAAATGACCACTTCCCTATGCCGTTCATGGATCGGATGTTGGACCGCCTTGCTGGTAAGGTTTAGTATTATTTTCTTGATGGTTATTCGGGCTACAATCAGATCTCCATAGCTCCGGAAGACCAAGAGAAGGCCACCTTCACTTGCCCTTATGGGACGTTCGCTTTCAAACGGATGCCATTTGGGTTGTGTAATGCTCCAGGAACCTTCCAGCGTTGCATGATGTCGATATTCTCTGATATGATGGAGGACACTATTGAGGTATTTATGGATGATTTCTCTCTGGTAGGTGACTCATTTGATGGTTGTTTGGATCTTTGGTCGAGGTACTTAAACGGTGTGAAGAGTGCAATCGTGTGCTCAATTGGGAAAAGGGCCACTTCATGGTGAAAGAGGGGATCGTTCTGGGTCATCAAATTTCTGAGAAGGGTATTGAGGTTGATAGAGCGAAAGTCGAGGTAATAGAAAAGCTTCCACCACCTATCTCTGTTAAAGGTGTTATAAGTTTTCTTGGGCATGCAGGCTTTTATAGGAGGTTTATTAAGGATTTCTCCAAAATTGCACACCCATTGTGCAAATTGCTCGAAAAGAAGTGTAGGTTTTATTTTGATGATGCTTGTCTGAGAGAATTTGGAGAGT
>JAJOOO010034798.1:0-13880 GCA_029582685.1 Solanum piurae
AACTTACCAGTGAATAGTGACATTATATCGAGCTCTATTGACAACGTTAACCACCAGAGTATCCCCGTTGTTTACTTCCAATGTTGGTCCAGGGAATTTCCCATTCACCGTTATGATGTTGTGGATTTTGCACAGCCTCTTCACTGATGTTGCTTGAATCTGTTACAAGAAAAACAGAGGTCAGTATCGTAGAATTTGCAAAATTTACGAGATGTTAGCAAATAACAAAGGGAAATCTTGGATATCTTACCACAAAATCATGGTAATGAGTTTTCGCAGACTCTGCATTTGCAAACAGAAGCAAAATGCATACAAAACATAAAGAACTCAAAGGGTTAGTAATGCTTTTGAAGGCCTCCATTTGTTCCCCTTTTTTACTAAACTCGATTCGAGTATTAGTAGAAATGGAAGTCAGTGCTTGTTTGTGAAAGATCTTAGAGTTGAGGGATCTACTTTTATAGATAAAAGTTGTGTGAGGTTGACAGATTATTTTACCAAAAAACTTAGTTAAACTCTGTAGAACTGATTTATTCATCCACCTAACTTATTATCTAACAACAACAATTTTCATGAACAATGCCTTGCACTATAACTACTTAACTAATTAGATTTTGCTTCACATTAGCAATGTGATGTTATACAGCACGGTGTTGTTCTAAGTTGCTCGGACTCTCCAAAAATGCACTAGTGAAGGATCGACACACACTCGATGACATTTCAGAAGAGTCCGAGCAACATACTAGCTATTGATTATTGTGATGATTATGATACCAACTTCCACCTATCTTCATCAATCACAAATTGATGAAAGATGAAGTTTTGAGCTTTGCTGATTCGGAGTGTGTGCTTGACATACAATGTATTCATACTGTTTTCGTAGTTTCTTGATCTTCGATTTCGGCTAGTGGTGCTTTTTTTTTTGTGCTCCGATTATTGCATTATTTTGTTGTTATTAGTGTTCTTTTTCATGTTTGAGGTGTGTTACTCTCTATTTCACATTGTTTTGTTGTTGTTGTTATTAATGCTCACATATTTATATCTAGTGGCGGATCTAGAATTTTCATGAAGGAGTTAAAAAAAATCAAAATATAAAAATATAACACTTGAGATTGGAACATAGAACCAAAGTAAATTTTGAACTCTTTCCACCACTGAACCTAGGGATGGCAATGGAGTAGGGCGGATGCG
Organism: Solanum piurae; assembly: GCA_029582685.1. Taxonomy (NCBI): domain Eukaryota; kingdom Viridiplantae; phylum Streptophyta; class Magnoliopsida; order Solanales; family Solanaceae; genus Solanum; species Solanum piurae. The sequence continues at coordinate 1,189 of JAJOOO010034798.1, forward strand.
GGGCAGAGTGGGTTTAAGGCTATATGGGGCGGGCGGGTTTAAGGTTATGTGGGGCGGGTCGAATGTGGGGCGGGTTGGGTTGCGGGTAAATGTGATTTTATGTGGGTTTAAACTTAATTTTAAACTTTTTACATGTTATAAGAGTGATAGAACATTATTTATTAAGATAATTTCATTAACACTACTAAAATATTCAAGATAATAAATAAAAATAGTTCAATAAAAATAATACAATTTCTTACATGTTTCCCAATTGACCTATAAAAAATAAAATTTTAAGTCACTATCCTATTAAATTAATACAACTTAATGAAAAAATGAATTTATTTTTATGAATTTTATTTTAGTATCAAACATAACTAGAAAAAGAAAATATTAAAAAAATTATGCGGGGCAGGGCGGGTTGAAAATGAAAAGAGTTGTTATGCGGGGCGGGGCGGATTAAAATTTTTGCGGGTTAAGCTCAACCCACACCGTCCCCGCCCTACACCTCCCCATTGTCATCCCTAACTGAACCAATCTCTAATCTTATGTTCAAGGGATTCAAGATCTATACATAACCTTTTTAAAAAACACCTTATATATAATATAATTTTTTTTGTCGAGGGTTCAGGTGAATCCCCTCGCTATCTCTAGATCCGGCCTCATCTATATCCCCTTTTCAAACTGTTTGGTAGGCTTTATTTAAGGTAAGGGTCTATCTGAAACAATGTATCTATCTCTATCAAGTGAGAATAAGGTCTACGTACACTTTATTCTTTTCAAATTTCACTTGTAAAATTACACTGAGTATATTATTATTGTTGTTATTATTTAGTAGTTTAATAAACTAATGTCATCAAAGCTCTTAAGGTAATTAAGAAATGACTTATCTCACTATATTTCAACTCCAACGGACCGACGTAGCTGTAAACAGCAATTTGTTTACTTATTAAAACTCTTGTAAAGTAGTGGCCAAGAATCAGTTAAAACGTAAATATCTCATTATGTTTTTTGTTTTGTTTTGAACCATGGGTAACTCACTATCTGAAGTTTACGAGTTTAGAATTTTTAGCTCTTTTTAAGTTATTAAGTTCTAAATTAATAATTTATACATATTGAATGATTTTCTTAAGACAAATAGAATTTGGATCAAAGTTACTGAATTTGGACGATTCCATATCTCAACGTCTAACTATAAAATGTACATAGACTAAAGTTACTGAATTTTTGTAAACTATATTCCAAATCAAATTATATCACATAAATTGTGACGGAGATTGTACTAATTAGATAGGTTTTTGTGTATTGACTAATCGTCCATAACAATGACAAATTTGCAAGGAATTTATAGAATTAAAAATACTTCTTAACCAGATTGCATCAAAATCAAATGTAGTGGATGATGAGGTTAAAGATGGTAAAGAGTCTTCTTCAGTTTGTTGTGTCTATTAAATTAGCACTTTCTAAAACATCTTATTGGTTCTCAGTTCCTTTTTCTAACTATATATAAACAAACACTAGATCTGATAAATGATGTCTTGAGTAGGTGGTATCTGTCACGCGATTTTAATTTATTTGTCTTATTTATTTTTAGTTCGTTAAACATATGCTCTTTCTTTTTTGAAAACATCTAAATTTCAACATTTCACATATCTTGTTTTTTTTTTTTGAAAGGAGAGAGAGCAATATATTTTATTAACAAGAAAAATATATATCTTGTTTAAGATCGTAAGATTAAAGAATTTTTTAGAACATTTTACGTATTTTTAATTTAAGACCATAAAATTTAAAGAAATTCTTTATTTAAAAAAAAATCAGAAAATAAATTGAAATAGAATTAATATTCTCTTATCCTTAAACTTCTCCATAATCCTTATTTAGGGATGGATTTAATATTTTTGGGTTATATAAATTTGTGTAACAATTTGACTTAAAATATAATTAATAATTTTGTTAATACTTATACAAAATTATTGAGTTTACTTTCATGTTGCGCACACACATATTTTAGCTCTTTGTTTTTTTTTTTAGCTATTATACAATATACATAAATATATCTTTTAACTTGATTTCATCTGATATCTATGTCCTCTAATTTTGAGTGTGTACAATTAAATATTGAAATTTGTATAAAATTGAACAACTTCACACACGTCCTACGTGACATGGTACACGAGCTACACACAAGATGCCACATAGAACACAAAATTGCAATATAAGAAGTGTGTATCTATTTATGCATACTCAAAATTTAAGAGCGAAACTAAATTAGACGACATATTATGTATTAACACGAACTTGTGTGAATTTATCTTTTTCTTTTTATCATGTAGAAGTAGTGTCGAATCTAACGTATATTGTAGTGTTCAAGAAAATCCAATTACTTTTACTAAGGATAAATTTATATTGTGTATTAAAAAAAATTTATACCAAATATTTATGAGTATTTAATTATAAACTCAATTAAGTATTTACTTTTGCCATTTAATAGTACCAAATATTTATGAGTATTTAATTATAAACTCAATTAAGTAAAAAATGTTTGCAAGCAAAATTTGCTGCAATCACAAATTATGCTGATCGGAGTAGTTCAGTCGCCGGCGGGAAAAGGTACCATGCCCCCACCATATTGACCGCTGGAGCCGGGAGGAATTGAAGCTCAGTGGTTGATGAATAAACATTGCAATCATGAAACGCGCAGGTAACGATTGATTAGGTCTGCTTTTTCGCTTAATTTCTCGAAAGTGATCTGTCTTTTTTCCCCAATTTATTACGTACTATTGCCCTGATATTCGTTACACGAACCGCGAGTCTTCCGGAAACAGCCTCTTTACTCTTTACCTCCTCGAGGCACTAGTATGGTTTGCGAACACTATATCCTATTTACGTACTATACTAGATTTTTTGTTGTTGTTGTTGTTGTTGTTGTTATAGCAATGTGAGATTCAAGTTTAGTTCAAAACTCAAATGAATTCTTCTGCACTCGAAACAATACAACTGATTTAATGTGGGCAATATGCTGCCTTAATTCTGAGACATATGGTGTATTACATAGCAATTTTTGGCAGACCATGAATTCTAGGAAAAGGGGGAAAATGTAGTAGAGCAAAAAAAAAAAGAAGAACTAGCCCTGAATTGGGGAACAATATCACTTAGAATTACTAAAACAATAATTCGTTTCTCTAGGGCATTGAATTTTGTATTATGTTGCTTGTTCCAGTTATCAGCAGACAGGCAGATCTACTGGTGGAGCTTCCAATGATTCCAATTGACTGACTCCATTTTCAACGAGGAACGCCATGGCCAAACCCCAGGTAATGTGAACATCCAAGTGACAGTGCATTAGCCACACTCCTGTATTAAGTTAATATTGTTAAATATGTATCATTGAAATGTGACATAGTATAGAATATTAGCATACTAGTATTTATCTTACCTGGATTGTCGGCGACAAATCTAATGACTGCCCATCCATTAACGGGCACACTGGCTGTGTTTCTGAGTGGTGGATCAACAAGGTTGAATTTAGATGCATCTCTTTTTGGATTAAAGTTACCGAAACCCTCTGCAATGATGTAGAAATCATATCCGTGAAGGTGAATTGGGTGGTTCTCAGCTGTGGAGATATTAGTCCCCTGTAACACAACTTGCACTCTTGCGCCATATTTCAGCTTGTACAGCTTAGTTCCTCGAATAGGTTGCCATAAAGACCGGCTTACGTTGCCAGTATAATCAAATTTTACAGGTGGCACAGCTGGGAAATCAGTTGAGAAAACACCAGGAATGCCATTGTGATGTGCTTGTAGCAGGGAAAAATTGGACGGTAGCACAAAAGATACATTGTTCATACTGGCAGTGAATCGAGTTCCATTTGGACCTTGACAGTTTCTAGAGCGTGCACCTCTTGGACAATTGTTAAGTCCTAGCCCAACAGTGAAGAACAGATTTTCATCGATTTCCTTGGGTACCTCGACCTTTCTTGGGCTTCTGAATTTTGTTGTGAAGGCTGTAGCAGTGGCTGTGTCATTATATGCTGGTAGAGATGGGAAAACTGGATTGGTCTTGACACAATTGGAAGAACAAGAAGATGTCTTGTACTCGAGGATGGCTGTTGTTGTGGTGTTATCAAAGGGGGCGCCTTGAGCACTTGCGTAGGCACGTGCTGCCATGTAGTATCTGCTTGGTGGCTGATCAGCTTTGATAAGGACATCAGTTGTCTGGCCTGGTCCGAGCATAAGGACTGATGTAGTGAAGGGTTTAACATATGAGGCATCTGCTCCAACAACAGTAAACTTGTGGTTTGCCACAGTAAAGAAAAGCTCCTGGTTCATTCCAGCATTGATAACTCGAAGGAGGTTGGTTTCGCCAGAGTCCGTAGGAACTGTGGTGGTATCTGCATAAATATGATTTCTATTAAAACATGTCCTGAACAGGTAAGTTATCTAATCATAGTTTAGTGAATGCTAGCATAACATTGTTAGCTGAAAACTATTCCTTTTACTATGTATAAACTTGCTTCTATTATTTGATCTTTTAAGAGTATTAGATTAATTCATTGTCTTGAGTATGTGAACAATTTTTTTTGCTTTTAGAAGTAATCTTTACTGTCTCTACAAAAGAGTCGAGATACGATTTCTATAGGTTTTTTCTTTTAATATCTGAGGCAAATTTCATGGTACCCTGTTTTAAATATTCTGTGAGATTAGAATTTAGAGCTAACCTTGACTGGAACACTTGTAGAGGTCACCTGGTTGACCATTGATGGTGTAAGCATCTGATACATTAGGGGCTGCTCCTGTTCTTGTAGCCTCTCTTACAACATCGATTGGGTTTGCATCCCACCACTCACCTGATCAGCATTTCCAAATTATCATTTCAACAATATTTCTAAAAGGAAACAGAATATCAGCAGATGCATAACTGTACTCCCACTGTTGGATTTTAGAAGCACTATCCTTTCAAGTCAAACAAGGCCACATGAAATGGGACAGAGGGAGTATTGTTTTTGAAAATTGGTCAAAGTTTCCGATGATAAGAGAAGGTAGAATTATTACCAAGCAGAATAGGTGTTTCTCTTTTGGGCTTAGGAAATGGATAGTTTCCTCCTTCTTTTGGGTGAATAATTAGAGCTCCATAAACAGTAGCCCTGAGCCATGAGCTGTGGGCGTGCCACCAAAGTGTCCCTTCTTGTCCTTGAATTGTGAACCGGTAAGTGTAACTCTTTCCTGGTCTAATTGGGCACTGAGTGATAAATTCTGGTCCGTCTGCCCATGCTGTCCTCATTTGCCTAACCCCATGCCTTTTGAAACACAACAAAATAGTATAAAAAAGTAAGAGAAAAGGTCATATGAAACTTAATCATGTCTTATTCATTGGAGTAACATATATCAGTTCATTTGAGTTCTGCATGCATGAACTTACCAGTGAATGGTGACATTATATCTAGCTCGATTGACAACTTTGACAACTAGAGTATCCCCGTTGTTTACTTCTAATGTTGGTCCAGGGAATTGTCCATTCACCGTTATGGTGTTGTGGGTTTTGCACAGCCTCTTCACTGGTGTTGCTTGAATCTGTTCGACAAAAACAGAGGTCAGTATCATAGAATTTGTAAAATTTATGAAATGTTAGCACTTAGCAGATATCAAAGAAGCGAAATCTTGGATGGCTTACAACAAAATCATGGTAATGCGTTTTCGCAGATGCTGCATCTGCAAAGAGAAGCAAAATGCACAGAAACAAGAAATAGCACAAAGGTTTGGCAATGCTCTTGAAGGCCTCCATTTGTTTTCCTTTTTTTTTTTTTCTTTCTAAAACTTGATTCGAGTATTAGTAGAAATGTCAGTGCTTGTTTGTGAAAGATAGTAGAGTTGAGGGGTCTGCTTTTATAAGGGAAGAAGTAGAGATAAAAGTTGTGTGAGGTTGACAGATTATATTATCAAAACTTAGTTGAACCCTGTAGAGCTATATTGGTTCACCCACTTAACCTATCTAACTGCATAAATTTTCATGAAAAATGCTTACACTAAAAGTCTCTTTCTTTGAAAAATCACTTCTATGGTTTTTACTTAACATTAACGATGTGCTGTTATCCAACTAATTGGAGTTGTTGTTATGACTAAAATTCAAGGGAGTCCAATTGAATTTCTTTTGTCGGAAAATATTATACTGGACAAATAGGATCAAAATATTTTTTTATTATAATATATAAACTGTTGAATCCCTCTGATACAAGGGAAGATTCTAGTGTTATGGGTTCAAAGTTGCTTTAGATATTAAGTTCACATGTTCTGCGTCAACCTACAGATGCACTAATTTATGGGTGTGAAAATATGGTACATTAAGGTGTTAAAAGGAGAAGGGGTAGGATCTAGAAATCACATGGAAGGAAGTTGTCTCGATAGACCTACATATACTTGGTATCAATGCATATATATATAAAGCTTATTTTTCACTTTTATTTTGTTTAATATGATGATATGAAATGAGTTTAAATGAAGAAGTGAGGATTCATATGGATGATCTCAACTATTTGGGAGCGAAAACGTAGGTGGTGTTATTATTATAGGTTCAAATCCCGATATGATATTCTAGAATGAATTTCTGATTCTGTCACGAGGAGGAGGTAAAAGTCATTGGTGAAATTATAAAATCCTACCACACCAGAAGTCACTAATAGATGATGATTAAAATCTTCAGAAAAGTGACAGTTTGGTTGTTAAAAGATTATAACTCAAGTATGGTAAAAACGTAATAGGATAAAGTCTAATGATGATGAAATTAAAGACTACAAAAGTCTTCTTCTGTTTGGTTTTGTCTATTAAAGTAATCCTTTTAAAGATTTGATTGGTTTTGAATTCTAACTATAAGCTCTGTTAGAGAAACCTACAAAAACTAACTTTGATTTTTATTAGTTATGTTTTTAAGTAGGTGGTCTGTCAAAAACTTTTCTTTTTTAAAAAAAACACAATCTCCCCCGAATACCTTGGAGTAACTGGTAAAGTTGTTTCCATGTGATCAGAAGATTACGGGTTCAATATTTGAAAATAGTCTCTATTAGAAATGCAATGTAAGACTACCTACAATAGGCTCTTATGATCGGATCTTTTTCCAAACTCTGCGCATAGCGCGAGCTTTAGTGTACCGGACTGTCTCTTTTTTTAATCCCCACTTCACCCCACCCCACCCCAAACCTCTCTTTGACTTCTTGTCTTTCTTTTTCTCTTTTTGGACTATTTAAAAATTAAGAAAAAAGGAGAAGAATGCACGTGCTACTATTTTATTTTTTTCTTTCTACAGGTACTTCCTCTAGTTGTATTGGCCAAAATATTTGTAATTTGTAGACATGTAGCACAAATGTGCACGACAGGGACTATTTCAATATTTGATACGAGTATACTCCCTACTCGGTTCCGTATTAGTTGATTATCTTTCTAAAAATAGTTGTCTCATACAAGTTGTCCACCTTACTAATCAACAAAGCATTAATTAAAATTTTCCTATATTATCCTTGCAACTAATTTTTTTTGAAAATATTTTCATTTGTTTTTAAAATTTCCAAAAAGTTTTTTAAGAGGTGAATTAGTAAAATTATCTTATTATTTATGATTTCTTAATATGCACGTAAAAAGGAAAATGATCAACTGTGAGACGGAGGAAGTACGGCATATCGTATGCATTTCAATTTTTTTTAATATTTGATACGGAATTTAGTATCTATGAAATATCATACCGAATTACTTTTATATATATGATATTGTTATGGTAATGATGGCTGATATAATAATTGTAAATGGTTGTTAGTGGTGGCCATTGTAGTTTTTTACTTATGCATTTTTTGCAAACATTTTTCTTTAACTGGACGCTTATTAAAAATATTTTTTCTATCTTGAAAAGATAGGAATAAAGTCTGTGTACATCATATTTTCTCGAGACTTCACTTGTAGTATTACATAAGTATGTTATTGTTGGTTGCTAGTAATTGTGATAACTGATTGTGGTAATTAGCTATAGTGGTAGTTGTGGTTGTGGTTGAGATTGTTGGATATCGGTGGTAGGTGGTGGTGGTGTGAGACGGTAGGGGCGAATGAACTAGTGATGGAATGTCATCTTTATATAAATTCTTCAATGAATAGCATTTTAACGATATTAAGAATTTGTTTAAGTTCTTAATCCTTTTTTGAGTTGAAGGTCTATTTTATCCTTTCCAACCCCCATTTAGTAGGAATTACATCGCATATGTGATTGTTGTTAGATCTTAATCATTCAGATATATTCATAACCCATCAAATGATTGTATAATTTTTAAAACAAACACTTAATCGCTGAGATCTGAATGATTAAAATTAAGACATTAAGTGCAAATAAATATAGGAAACAATTGATATTATAAGAATATTTTTGTCTTGTAAGAATTAAGCTTCTGCTTCTGTTTCTTGGAAGAAAGAAAGGAAATTTGTAACTTATATTCAACAACAGAAAAATTGTTTCTACTGCCCGCTCAAAATCACTTTTTATTTTAGCTTAACACCTTAAATATATATAGAGATATATTTTTTTTCATTTTTTCATCACCAATGTATATATATATAACTAAAATCAAAGGTGCTTTTGGCATATTTAAAGTTTGAAAAAACATGTAAAAATTTAGGATGTATGTAGTGGGAGACACCTCAATCTCAAGTTGTGTTCTTTGTGGGCCAAAAGGGATGGAATTTAGAAGAACTCCATTAAGCTCAAACACTTTTAACAATGTTGCACACTTTTATTTAAAGACACTTGAAACAGACCTAATACTCTAGCAATGAAATTCAAGAATGAAAGAATCATGGCAATAAAATCAAAAACTGAGTATCTAGTGACTTGTCGAGGGACCTGCAGTTGGCGTTTCACGCCTAATGTCTTCCAGTTGCCGGAGAACTTGCTGAAGTTCTGGTCGAGCTGATGGCGAGGGATCAACACAGTGCAAAGCCAATTTTAGTGTAACTAACAATTCATCACCAATTATGGATGCATCCTTCATTAGTTCCAAATCGAATACCTCTTTTGTTCCTTCCTCTTTCACAATTGAGGCCACCTTTCTAGGCAAATCTACACCATTCACTGCCTCGCCTGGAGACTTGCCAGTTAGGAGTTCAAGTATGATGACTCCGAGGCTGTAGACATCCGTCTTCACATTGGCTTTCTTGAGCTTATTAAGCTCAGGTGCGCGATAACCAAGTGCCCCTGCTGTGGCTATAACGTTTGAATTTGCAGCAGCAGTTACAAGGCGTGAAAGGCCATAATCTGCAATTATTGCATCTGTGTTGTCATCAAGTAGAACATTGCTCGACGTAAGATTCCCATGAATGATGTTGGCATTAGTATGAAGGTACAGCAATCCCCTTGTCGTCCCTTTTGCTATTCTCATCCTTGTTGGCCAATCAATTGGTGTATCCGGTCCACGAGCTGCAACAAAAACAATAAAGCTATATTACCCCCTCCATAACAATTTCCTCCCCATGCGATCTCACAAGTGGAGTCTGGGGAGTATAGAGTGTACGTAGACCTTACCTACGTTGTGTGAGTTAGAGAACTTGTTTCTGATATGATACATAATCCAAGTTTCATTACGTAAAATGAGACAGAGAAAGTATCTGATTCTCAAAAAAACAGAAGCAAAAGAATGTCAAATGGAAATCTGTTTTCTGCTTACCATGAAGAAAATTTGAGAGACTTCCTTTAGGCATGTAGTCGAAAATAAGAAGCTTCTCGCCTTTCGTCCCTAAGTAATAAGCCCTAATAGCCAGAAGATTAGGATGCCTTATCTTTCCAAGAACATTGACTTCTTTTTCGAATTCTCTCTGAACTTTTGTGATCTTTTCTCTCATTCTTTTCACTGCAACTTGATTTCCATCTTCTAATGTAGCCCTATACACCGTACCGTAAGTACTCTTTCCCAATATATCTGCAGTAGCACATAGAAGATCATCTGCACTGAACATCATACCTCCACCAAAATGGACAAGTTTTCCTCCGTTATCCCCAGCCGCCTCAACTTCTCCGGCAGTTGGAGGAACATCCTTTACATCTTTTGCTTTTTTGGCTTCACCTCTTTTCTTGATCAAACAGCAGAGGAGAATGCAACAGAGTAGAAACAATATTATTATAAGACACCCTACTACTATGAGAATAATGTCTTTAATACTTCGTTTTCTACCTCGTGTAACTGGAGAAGGCGTAACAGGACATGGATTCGAAGTATTATAGCCACATAGCTGAACATTACCCACAAACACACTTGAATTGAATTTCTTAGCAAGATAAGTAGGAACAGGACCAGACAGAGAGTTATATGAAACATTAAAGGAACTAAGATTAGGTAACTCACTAACAGACTCTGGGATTTCTCCGGTTAGATTGTTACGAGACAAATCTATCTCGACTAGACCAGAAATATCCCCGATAGCAGCTGGAATATCACCTCTAAACCGGTTATTCCTCAGGTTAAGAAACAACAACTTTTGCAACTTCTTTACATCCAACGGGATTTCACCATCAAGATTGTTACTTTCCAAGTTGAGAACCATGAGGGAGGACAGATTGGTTACACTCTCTGGCAAACTACCATTAATCTCATTATAAGAAAAATCAAGATTCCTAACCATACTAAGCCTTCCAATAACATTTGGGATGACACCAACAATATGATTATGACTCAACGAAATCTCAAGAAGCTCACTCAACTTCCCAAAAGAAACAGGAATTCCACCAGACAAAGAGTTATGATCAAGCGTCAACGACTCGAATTTAAACTGTCTATCTCCATTTCCACCCCAAGAATCCGGAATAGACCCTGTCAAGTTGTTATATTTCAATTCAATAAAGACTAGAGAGCGCGATTGAGTTATACTAACAGGAATGGAACCAGACAATAAATTGTAACTAAGATTAAGTCTATAAAGCTTAGTTGAATTCACAAGACTATCAGGGATTGCACCAGATAAAGAATTGTTACTAAGTTCAAGTGTTTGTAGAACTGGACATAAACCAAGTGACCCAGGAATAGAACCAGAAAACCTGTTATTGTACAATTGAACACCTCTTAGATTGGGTAAAAAACCCAAAGATGAAGGTACCGAACCACCAATTTCATTATCATGAAAACTAAGTTTTCTGAGTGCTTGAAATTGACCAATACTTTCAGTGATTCTTCCCCCAAATCCTTTTAACGGAAGCTGAATAACAATAACTTGTCCTTGAGCACATTTTATGCCAACCCAAGTACCAGAACAAGCTCCATAACCACTATCATTCCAGCTACTTAAATACCCTCTAGGATCAACTAACTCATGTTTAAGCGCTTCAAGTGCTTGATAATTTGCCTCAGTGATAACTATACCATCCCAAACTTGACCTAAAGCTAACTGAGCTCCACAAATCATCAGCTGCAAGAACAACAAAATCTGGACAAATGGTATCTTTTTAATGCACCCCACATCTCTTTCTTGGATTAAAAACTTGAAAACCCCAAATGGGTGCTGGTAAAAACAGGTAAAATCTTGAACTTGGCCTTGATTTTCCATTTTTTTGTTAGAGAAAATGGGATTTTTCAGTTGACATCCCTGTTTTTTTTGCTTTGATAAGTGAAAAAATGGGATAGGGACAGTTTTTTTTTTTTTACACACACCACAAGAAGGGTAATTGGTATTTTTTGGAGTACTATGTAACAATAAGTGCGGTTCTTGAAAGGAAGCACGTGAAGAGGAGGAACACATAGTGCTAAAATGGAGGAATCTAAGTAAAGTTTTTTTCTTTTCTAGGGAACATGATAACTGTGTATGTCAGGTACACTCTAGATTTCTTTTTTTTTAAGGCTGTTATATTTGTTGCTCAAAAAAAGGTTATGTTTAAGTTTATATATTCTTGGTGGACGTGCTTGACTAAATTTAAATTTGTGCATTACAATATTTTTAGGCGCGTTGCTAATAAAAAAATTTTCATTTTCAGATTTTCTAACATTCTATTTGGATGATTGTTATGTATTACTCCCTTCGTCTCATTTTATGGGAGGTAGTTTAACTTGACACGGAGTTTAAAAAAGAAGAATTTTTTTTAAAACTTGTGGTCTAAAATGAATGATGTAGAATTTTGTGTGGTTATAAATCATTTCATTAAGGATAAAATAGACATTTTAAAGTTAAAAAGGAATGATAGAAATGTGTCATTCTTTATGAGACCGATTAAAAAGAATAAATTGGGACAAAAAAAATATTATTTTATAATAAATTGTGTTGTATTTTATTGTATTGACATTTCACATGTGGACTCTCATAATAGAAAAATTTTATGGTGGGAGAGGCCCAATCAACAATAGTTGGGTGAGGCTCCACCCAATTTTTGACACTTGGATTTGTGGGCCCCGTTTTAACACCACCACTCTCTCACCTTCATTTTTTCAAATTCCTCCCCATTCCTCATAATAAGTAATTTACCTCTTTTTTTTTTTTAATAGTCTTAAATTTTTATTTTCCAAAAGTCAAATAGAATATGTAAATTAATATCAATTCAAGTTTTAGCCTTTATTTTCCCGTGATTGCTAATATGATTAAAAAATTGAACTCCATTATAATTAGTCTTCTTTTCTTGATTTATATATATTTTTGGTTGACTTTTTTTTAGACTTTTAACTTAAATTTCAATAATAAGTGTAACACCAAGTACAAACTATT
>JAJOOO010034799.1:0-10832 GCA_029582685.1 Solanum piurae
TTTTTTATTGGAAGTACTTTGACTAGTTGGCTATAATTGTGTGTTAAAGTAAAGTCTAAACCATTTTCCTCGTGGGATCGACCCCAACCTACAAGTTGGGTTCTTTACTTGATAACGATCGCTTATTCTTCTTTAGGGAGGTGTAATTTGAGCGTATCAAAGGGCCCAAACATTGATTTCTTAAAGGGGTTGAAAAAGAAGGTTAGACTTGGCTACAAATGTAATAGAAATTAATTAACAATTTAGCCAAACGGATTAAAGAGGTATCCAAAAAGATATAATTTTAGAAGATTCGGCTAGGACAAATTAACATAATTAATTTATGAGCTCTTTAATCTTAATGAAATAAAATAATTAACTTAATTATAAACTAACCGATTCACATATAAACTTATTAATCCAAAGTTAAAACCATAATTTAAACTAGAACTGAATTAATAAAATATTTATTTTAACAAAGTAAAAATCTTTTGATATGATTTTCAAACATTTATAAAATATACTAATTACGTATATAATTATATGAAATAATACTTGTTATTCAAAATACTATAAAAATCGACTTAAATTATTTAAATTAACCTTAAAACGATTTGAATTTTATAAGGCTATTTTTTCTAAATTGTTTGAAAATTAAGAAACTCGAAAATTAATTATTATCGGGGAGGGTCAAAATTGGGTGTCAACAAGACTCAGACTCATTATAAGAAGAAGCAGGAATAGGACTGGTCATATTAGGAAAAGAAGTATCAGTAAAAGTGAGGACAGGAAATGAAGGAATAGGAGAGGACTTGAGATATTTGAATGGAAACACATCTTTCTTGAAAACAGTATCTCTGCTGACAAAGAAGGTTTTGAGACTTAAGTCATATAAGAGATACCCTTTCTGAGAGGAAGAATACCCCATATGAACAGCAGGAACAACTCTAGGAGCAAATTTATCTAGGTGCCTTGGATCAGTAGCATAACATAGAGAACCAAAGACCCTGAGATGTTGAAGTGAAGGTGTGTGACCATAGAGCCTTTCATAGGGAGACTTGCCTTGTAATACTATAGTAGGGAGCCTGTTCAAAATATACATTGTTGTGGAGACACAGAAACCCCAAAACTTCAAAGGAATACATGCCAGAAACCTCAAAGCTCTAGCCATATCAAGAATTGACCTATGTTTCCTCTCAACTACTCCATTATGTTAAGGGGAATAGACACATGAGCTTTGATGTAAGATATCATATTCATTGAACAAAGCAGTCACTTGAGAATTAATAAACTCAATTCCATTGTCTGATCTCACACATTTTATAGCTATGCCAAACTGAGTTTTTACCATACACATAAGATTCTTTAGGATAACAACAGAGTCAGCCTTAGTATGCATCAAGAAGATCCATGTATATTTGGACAAATCATCCACTAGAGTTAGGAAATATCTCTTGCCATCATGATTTGGAACTTTGTATGGTCCCCAAATATCAGCATGAACAATGCCAAATATAGAAGCAGAAGTAGATAGACTGTTAGGAAATGGTAATCTCAATTGTTTAGCAACTGGACAGACAGTACAACAGAGATCTTTCAAGGAGATGTTCTTTATACACTTTATTCTACTAAGAACTTTAAGAGGGGAATGCCCAAGTCTCTTATGCCAAAGGCTAGTACAGCATACATTTGTAGACAAAGATTAGGTAAAACTAGTAGGACTATGGCAATTAGTAAGACTACCACTAGTTCTATTACATGAGAATAAACCACCAGCAGAAGATGGTCTTGGTGTGATTTCTGAAGGAGGCAAATATAGACCTTGATCTTCTTTACCAATCCCTAGAATCCTCTCATTGAAGAGATCCTGAAATATACAAAAATCAGGAAAAAAATACTATAACACAATTGAATTGTTTTGTCAGTTGTGACACTGACAATAGATTGTTTTTGAATTTTGGTATAAACAGAACATCATGCACTACTTTGTCCTTGAGAACTAGTGAGTCACCAATATGACTGATTGAAGCTTGACCACCAGTAGGTAAGTTTACTTTGTTGTTAATTTTATCACCAGAACTTGTACATTGAGTCAATAGACCTAGATGATGAATCATATGATTCGATACACTAGTGTCAATAATCTAATTGCAATTACTCATTTCAGACATAAGGGTTGTAAGAGTACTTGATGTGCCAACAATAGCAACATTAGCTACGGTATGCACTTCCTTGCCCTTGTTAAGAATCTGAAGAATTTGAGAGTATTGTTCAGGAGTGAACAATGATAGACCCTGTGCACCTGTTGAAGAAGTGATGTTCATATTAGCAGAAGAATCAGATGAACCAGTACCAGTGATCTGATTTCCACCAGCAGCAATATTGTTAGCATGAGAAGATGATGCTCCTCCTTTTCTCTTGGGGTAACCATATAGCTTGTAGCATGCCTCTCTAGTGTGACATCTGATGTGGCAAAAATCACAATAAACAGAAGGTCTCCCATTATTTTGCCCAGGCCTACCATCACCATGCCTCTTCCTGAAGCCTCTATTATTACCATTACTAGAAGATGAAGTATGAGTTGCTCTTGCTCCAGAAGAATGACCATTGTTACCACCAGCATAAAAGGGCATCATATTGCTCATAAGATAAGTGTCTGAGGAAGTGTCATTAGATGAGGAGGAACTAATGCTAGCACTATTCAGTTTTTGACTCTCAACATTTATTATCATAGCATAGGCTTGATTAACATTTGGCACATGAACTGTCATCAAAACTTG
Organism: Solanum piurae; assembly: GCA_029582685.1. Classification (NCBI taxonomy): domain Eukaryota; kingdom Viridiplantae; phylum Streptophyta; class Magnoliopsida; order Solanales; family Solanaceae; genus Solanum; species Solanum piurae. Next base: position 2,760 of record JAJOOO010034799.1, read on the forward strand.
AGACTTAGCGTGAGTATATGACTCATTCAATCCCATTAGAAATTGCCATAGTTTTTGAAACTGAAAATGTTCGGCATATTGTTTAGACTTAGGACAAGCACAAGATGGAGAAGGCATGAGAGTCTCGAATTCATCCCAAAGCTCTCTCAAATGAGAGAAATAGCTAGACACATACATAGTTTCATGTCTAGTGAATAGCGAGTCAGTTATAAACAATTATTGATTGGATAGGTACGACCAATCCATTCTAACTAGAAAAATAGAAAATTTGGCATTCCCGTTTTCATTTTTTGAATATCCTCTTTCCTTGGATTAGTACTGGGACGAATATATCAAAAGCTCAGTGTAACTATCTTTTTGTGGAGATAAAAGGCTCTAGAAGGATTGACCTTATCAAACCTTTCACGCAGATCTTTCCAAACACTATGAGCATATGATCCATAGATTACAGTGCTAACTAGATCCTTAGACACAGTATTCATGATCCAACCCAGGACAATTGCAATGCATATTTCCCATAGATCATGCATAGAAACATGATACTTATCATTTTTACAGGTTCCTAGTAGAAAGCCTAGCTTGTTCTTACCAAGTAAAATAAGTTTCAAGGATTTACTCCATAGAGAGTAATTTTCAAAACCTAAAAGTTGTATTGGAACAAGAACATAACCTTGAGTATCTGATTGGTGAATGTATAGGGGATGATTGTGATCTGCTGATTGAACTTCAACTGGTGCAACTCCAGTGGATTTAGTGATGCTAGTCATGATGAATCAACAACTCGAGATCCAGAAAGAAACAAAGGCAAATAGAAAAAATGAGATCCACACTGCCACAGATAAGAGAGAGCGAGAACAATGATGATCTCAATATTTTAAACATATGAGAGTTCCCAAAGCTCTGATACCATGTTGAGAAGCTTCATTAATGGGAGAGTGAGAAGAAGAAGTGGAAGAATGAGAGAAGAGGAAAAATGAAAACTGATCAATTCATTCAATATGTGAATCACATGTTTATCAATACATATATACAAATTTGTTAAGGCATCACTGTCATTGCCTAATCATCTAGAAGAATCCAATTTAACTAACTTTTAACTAACTAACTAACTAACTGCCTACGTGGATAATTAGTTAGTTACAATATAAGTCCTCAACATTTAACAACAGCCACATGAATCAAGTCCAACATATACGAGCTCTTATACTATTAGAATTAAAGATTTTTCAGGTGTCAAAATTGAGCTCAATTATAGGTAACTCGCCCAATCTATCCATAATTTTAAGGGTTGGGCTCAAGATAAGGCAAACTACATTAATCCCACTAGTTTAGGTCCTAATTACTAAGATTCTCTATAGTTTTAAATATTACTTCCTCTGCCATATTTCATGCTTATGATACACGAGTTGGAATCCATGAGATACATGTATCTGCTAAATTTTAAAACTGAGATACATATTTTATTTTTTAAAATTAATTGGTTGTAACTGATTTCCTTAATTAGAGAAGTAATTGAGGATTTTCAGAATACATGGACAATTAATTTTGAAAATTTAAATTAATAAAATCCCTTAACATAAGGCGGAAATCAAGGAGTGTATCTATGTTTAATTAATTTTATTTTGTTATTTCTTTGAAATAATAAATTAATTAATATTATTAATAAAAGACAAAAACATGTATATCTTGGTCATGTAATTTGATTGATTTTATTTTATTATTAAATAATAAATTCATTAATTTGATGTATCTATTATCAATATATGATGTATCCAGCAATCTAAACACTTAGATACATGAGTATCATACAAGTACATTCATATGTATCATAGAAGTATCTAGTATTAATTTCGTGTATTTATTATATGTATCTAGTATTAATTTCATGTATCTATTTATATGATCTAATATTAATTTCATGTATCTATTTATATGATCTAATTTTAATTTCATGTATCTTTTATATATTCTAGTATTAATTTGATGTATCAAGTATCAATTTCATACATTATATTCAAAACATGTATCTTGAATACATAGTAAGCATATACATATAATTATGTGTATCTAAATATTATTATTTTTTACCCTCCCTAGGAGCTCCCACCCCTTTTGCTCCCTTGGTGACTCGAACTCGCAACCTTCAGGTTGGAAGTGAGGGGTACTTACCATCCGAGCAACTCCCTCTCGTGTATGTGTATCTAAATATGGAATGTAATTGAACATGAATTTAGGATTAAATCACGACAGTAGGTCAGTATCTGTCTTATCATTAATCCAAAAAAGTAAAATATTTCAAAATTCTTCATTCTTTTAGCATCTAAATAATCTTAACTCAGATACACGAACTCTTAACTAGATACATGTACATCTGATGTGTATCCAACATTGTTGCACTTGATGTGTACTCAATAGTGTATTTGTTCTGTTAATTAAAGCTTGATGTAATTCTTCCATCTTGATTTGGATCTTTCCTATGCTCAGATCTATTCTCAGCTTGAATGATGACGGATGAAGAGTCAGTCCTTGTAATGAAAGATGAGTACAAGAACTTGTAATGAATGGCATATCTTAGCTTTCGATAATTTACAACTTCCATCACAAAATTATTCGTGTTTTGTGTGTAATATAGGGTCTTGTAGTTGTAATACAAAAATTGTCCTCTTTATAAAACCAATTTCTCCAATGACTTCTCAAGTCTTTAATGTGTATTACCTTTAACAAGAATAATCCAATTTAAGGAATGATCAACCATTCTTGTGTTTGAGAAATAACAAAATCAAAAAATATAAAACCTAATTTGAAAAACTTTTTAAAATTGAAATTTAGAATATTATGAAATTTAACTTCAATATAAAATCAAGATATATGAGAATAACAAAAAATAGAAACAAAACATTTTGTATGATATTGATTTGAACATGCAAACATGTATTGAGAGGATGAAGGAAGAAAGAGAGAGAAAATGAAGGAAGAAAGAGAGAGAAAATGAAGGAAGAAAGAGGGCAAGTGGACGTGGGGTAGGGGAGAACAATAGATATAGTAGAAAATATTTTGACTTATATTAAAGAACCAGTACTTAAGGAGTTTAAATTTAAGATAATTATTCAATATCATATTTAAGGAATTTGTGTATATTTTCAAAAATATGTGGTATAAATATTACAAGTGGTAGTATGTGTAATTATTTTAAACTAGAGGTAAATATAGTATATATGATAGGAAAAAATACATATCTAGACATACTTCACTATCATATATACATATTTTACCTCTAGTTTAAAAAAATTACATATAATACCATTTTTTAATAATTATACCACATATATTAAAAAGTTAAATCAGATACATAAATCTCTTAAATATGGTATTGGATAATTATATTAAAATTAAATCCCATTAACTAATGAGACTTTAACAATTCAAATCACTTTCTCTCACATCAAACCTGTCATTTCTCTCCCCAATCCCACTACCCAGTAGGAAGGCCAACAAGACCACAAGCAAAACCCAAGGAAAGGGGAGCATATCAAGAAAAAGATAACAAAACTTGATTTTGGGGTTAATCTCTATGAAAATGAGATGAAGGAGTAGAGACTTGAACCACATGTTGCTAATTTACATCTCATGGGGTTAACAAACACCAAAGTTTCCAACTATGATGGAAGAGAGTTGAATTGGAATATTTTGCAATCTTCTATTAAGACTGGATGCATTTTTATTTTATATTTATTATTAATATGGAGGAACTATAATGACCTACTCCCATCGTTATAGGAAAGCCAATGGAGAAAAATTTTGGATCGAAAAACTTTTTTGTAGTAATTTGAGAATTCCTAGCCTAGTCCAGATTTGGATGAAATCGGAGTCAGTGAGGTCTAGGAAAATCTGATAGCAAATGGGAGATATAATAATGGATTCTATTGCATGAGTGGATACCTAAGACGTTAAGTAACTCGTACGACTTTACAAAATTGAATTCGGGCGAGTAGAACTCTTGAAACCGATCTTAGCGTGAACGGGTAGTTTCTGAGTGTCATGGGTTGAAGGTGTGTTGTGAAATTGGAGTTTGAGACTCTTAAATCGACTCTCTGTTTTTGTGCAAGCTGCTAGGGGAGTATTATTCACGCCAGGGCGGGGCCGCTGTGGCGGGAAGGGGGCCGCCATAGCAGTCCAGTCGCGAATTAAGTCAGAAATAAACTCCAAAAATGTGTTTATTCTGCAAACTTCATTCTTGAGAGCTAGGATACGACCCCAGGTGTTTTCACGATGGTTTTTCACTATTCTTGAGGCTAAAGGTAAGGTTTTCACTCCCCGAATCAGTTTTTTGATCCGTAGAATGTAAATTCATGGGTAATTATTGTTGGGCGAGGGTTTTGGAGCTGTTTGGATGGTGGCAAAAGCCCTAGCTGCATATTAGGATCATGGTTTTGGCCTAGGGTTGATGATTTTGATTGTAATCTGGGTAATTAGGCCTCGTTTATTGATCCTTGCGTTATATTGATTGTTTGTAGACCAAGAATAAGTGGAAAGAATCCAGAAAGGGAAGAATCAAGTATCTTAGGAGGGTTCAAGCTTTGTTCGAGGTAGGAGATTGTTATGATTTCATGTTGGTGTGATGTTTGTTAGTAATTACTTCATTATAATGCATGTATGTATGTGAATGTTGCACTATTGATCACACTAATCGTAAATGAACATGATTGAATAATTGTATGCCATGAACCAACACTTGATTGTATGATTATGAGAATGCACATTATGATTGTGATTGTGGCTTGTTGAATAGATCGGGTTTTACGCTCCAATACACTAACTTGGATCAGGTGCCCGTACAGGCACATATATGGGATCGGGTGTCACGTCCGGCACATTAACTTGGATCGGGTGTCACGATTCGGCACACTAACAGTTTGGGTATGGGTTCCATGAGAGGACCATTGACTTGTCATATAGATGTGTTATTGAGAATGTAGAAGTGTACATTGATCCTGAAATGATGACTGATTTAGTATATGTTTGGTATATGCATGTTTTATTATGTTGTGGTTACTTGTATATATTTCAGTTATTGAGATAGCTGTGTTATTCTACTAGTACACTGTGGTTGTGAACTGATACTTCACTTGCTCTTTCTTTGTTGAGTACAGGGGATCTTCAAGAAGCTACTGACAGACCTCGTCTAAAAGATCAATGATTAAATTGAATTCAAGGGTGAGCCAATTCTTCCAGGCTGCCATGAGTTCTCGTTATGTTTAGTCCATTTCTATTCCGACTTAGACTAGTACTTTAGATTTTCTTATGTTTAGTTTGGGGTTGCACCCATTTTCTTAGACTTGTCGTTAGTAGATGTTTTGGTACATTGACTTTCAGGTTTTAGGCATTATTTCCGCAATTGTTTTGTTAGACTTTTAGAGTTTATGGAAACTTCCTATTTTTCCTTTAGACATTTAAACCTTCTTCTATATCTTTAAATGCTTAGTTTTTGTTAATTTGATTGGTTGGGTTGCAGTAACAGGTCTCCCACCGGAGCATTAGCGTGGATGTCAATCACGATGGTTTGGGTCGTGACAAAGTTGGTATCAAAGTCCTAGGTTCGTTGATCTCGATGTACCAAAACGAGTCTAGTAGAGTCTTGCGGAACGGTACAGAGACGTGTGTACTTTTCTTCAAGAGGCTATAGGACTTTAGGAAATTTCTCTGTTTTTTTTGTCTCCTTTCGTGTTATAACTTGGTTCCAATTGGTATCTGGTGATCCAAATTGGTATCTAATCTCCTTCACTCTTCTATCCACAGATGGTTAACACTAGGTTCAACAGTGTCAGGCCCGTAGCTCCAGTCAATGAGCCCACTGAGGAGTCCTCAGCAAGAGGTCGCGGTCGAGGCAAGGGTAGAGGAAAAGCAAGGGGTAGAGGAAGAGGAAGGGTAGCACCTACTAAGGATGGAGCTCCGATTGGGAATACTCCCAGAAATGTCATGAAGAGATAGAGGAGAACGTTAAGGTTGAGAATGAGGAGGATGATGGACAAGAGTAAGAGGTGCATGCTGAGACTATGGAGCTCCGATTGGGAATACTCCCAGAAAAGTCATGAAGAGATAGAGGAGAACGTTAAGGTTGAGAATGAGGAGGATGATGGACAAGAGTAAGAGGTGCATGCAGAGACTATGGGTATTCCATCTTAAACCCAGTGTTAGCTCAACAGATTATGTCATTTTCGAAAGGATTGGCTGGTCCTGGAGTGTTTCCCTATGTCCAAGCAACTCCAGCTCCCGCCAATCCCCTTATTGTTGTCACTGTCCCCAAGGTAGGTGGAACTAAGGCTGGCAATTGGACATAATTTTGCCTGGTTCGGTCCGGTTTTGGTCCTGTTCCCGTACCGGTATATCCGATACCGGTTGTACAGATAAGGAACCAAAACAAGTACCAAAATGGAACTCGAGTTTTTATCCGGTTGATTTGATTTGGTAAGACCCGGTTCCGATTCGGTTGATCCGGTCCAACGGTCAGTTCTTTTTTTTTTTAATGTGAACGCTACAAATAGCCATTGGGTTGGGCCCCAAAACGGCTCAAATTTGCCCCCACCCCTCTCTAACCCCTTAACACTAAAAATATACCCATATTCTTTCATTTAACTCACAAATTCATAAAATATATCATTAACATCTTACAAAATATCTCAATTTTCAATTTCTCATAAATTCATAAATATTATTTTGTGATATTGACTTGGAGTTCGGATTTCGGAGATTTATTTGAAGTAAATCGGAAGCTTCAATTGGCATCTCTCAATTCCGGCTTTGGTTACACGTCTATTTTTTACGTAAACGTTTGTTACATTCGTTCCAACTTTAATTTTTTATTTGTTTATTATTTAAGTTATTTTATTTTTTTTGTTATATTATCTTTCTTGTTTTTCATAATATTTAATTATTTTAAATTCGGAAAGAAATAGTGGTAAAAGACCAATGTCGAAAAGAAAAAATAATAGGGGAGGAGGAAGAAGTTCTAGTTTTAAACATTTGCTACCTAAATTTAGAATTAATACTAATGGTTATACTCATGTTGATGAAACTTCTTTTATGTCATGACCTATTTAATTTAATTCCGAAAATGATGTAGATCATGAGACTTTAAACATATGTTTTACTAATTTTGAGGAAGAGTTAGATGAGGAAGTAGAAATAAATGACGAAGATGATGAGACCCCTACCCCTACTAGTCCGGCTACCGAATTACCGGAACAAAATGATATCCCCCTTTGCCTACTTTTTCAAAGGCCGTTATACGTGTTAAAAGATCTTTAGTATGGAAATTTTTGTTACAAAATGAGGAAAAAACTATTGTTACTTGCACGAAATGTAAATTGACCATGAAACATATGACTACGGGTACGCAAGGGGGAACGGGACAACTAAGAACGCATTTGAGAAAGTGTAATAAAGAATTTGTTCGCCTAGATGATATAGAAAGGGCTAATAGAAATGGAATGCCCATATCTAAAAATTCTATAGGAGTTGGAGGTTCTAATATGGTTCAAAGTGTATTAAATATGACTAACCCGGTTGGCCGAAGCACACACCGCACATATAGTAAATAAAAAGATCGTAGAGAATTACCTAAAATGGTTGATGTTTGCCTTTTTTATTTCCTTCACATCCTGGTTTTATTCATTATATTCGAGAATTGTATAACCCAGATTATGAAGGTATTTCAAGAAACACAATTAAAAGTGATCTTTTTAAATATCAAAAAGAATATTGTCATTTTCTTCGTTGTTTATTTGTTTATTATGATGATAGATTATCTATTACTTCTGATATGGGACGTAGTCCTAATGGTAATGATTATTTTACCATGATTATTTTACAATTACTGTCCATTGCAAAAATGAATATTAGGGTATAAATATGTTGAAGAAACTAAAACCGGTTCTTATATAGCATAAAAAATAAGCTTTATTTTACAATTTTATGAAATATGTGATAAAATAATGAGTGTCACTTTAGATAATGTTTCTAATAATTTAAAAGCAATTGATTATTTAAAATGTAGACTTTGTCCAATTGATAATG
>JAJOOO010034800.1:0-10175 GCA_029582685.1 Solanum piurae
TTGCTTCTTCTTCTCCTTCTCCTCTTCTTCTCCTCTTCTCCTCCTCTTCTCTCTCAAGCCCTAACCCTCACTCTTCACTCTTTTAAAATGGTAAAACTGATCCAAAATCAGTCCAACACTTAAATATAACCAAAAGAATTGGTTAGGGAAAAGACCAAAATATCCTTAAAATTTCCGGACGGATTTCCCTGCCAACTGCCCAACTTCCAAAGGGCATATCTCACTCATACGAACTCGAAATCGAGCAAACTCGACGGCGTTGGAAAGAACATTCCACGAGCTTCGCAAAAATAACTGGAAATTCACCTAAATCATCCTGATCTAGGAGTTATTACTGCTCAAAGTTGGCCAAAAACTCACTTTTCCCACATTTAGCCAATTTTCCAGATTTTTAAATCTTTCCAAAATATGACTTTCAATCTTCAAGCTTCTTCATCGTTGTTTCAAAATGTCGGATGTTACAATTATTGTACTTAGTTATTATTGTTTTATATAGTCTCACATAGTTTGTTGTTTAGTAAGTGTAAACTATCACATTATTGTTTTGTTGTTTTTGGCTTCTTTTTAGTAGAATTTGCATTGGTACCTTATTATTTGTTATATTTTTTTTATTGTCTCCTTCTTTGTACATGAACTTATTGTACTTGAGCTGGGGATCTTTCGAAAACAGTCTCTCAACCTCCCCAAGGTAATAATAAAATATGCGTACATTCTATCTTTCCCAAATTTTACTTAGACTTTCTCTAGATATATTATAGTTGTTGTTTTCCAGAGCAATGGACATCCACAATTAGTTTTATAACATCAAACAAAGTTATTCATCATATTTAAAAATCTGGATTCTCTCATGTTTCTCCCCCTTCCATAAACAGTTGACTATTCTTTAAAGGCACATGATCATTGAGATTTGACAGGTTGTTCATATATTTGAAAGAAAATAAAATAATGCGTTATCTATCTTTTTTCAATTACATCTAACTAGGCATAATCTTAATTTAATTGTTATTTTTATATGATACTTTATTTCATTTTATTCTTGATATTAATAAGATTAGTTAAAAGTGTTGTTATTGAAAAACGTACAAATTTCGGTGGGACAAGTCGCACAAAAAATATTTTAAAGGGATTAAGATGTACATCATAATTTTGTTAATTTCAAATTCTCCAATGTCTCTTTCTCTAAAATGTTGACTATTCTATCAAAATCACATTGATAAATTTGATTAAACTATTGGCCACATGTAAACTTTTGACTAGTAGTGGCAATAAAATTATTGATGCTTTGATGTCCACAAACCCCTATATAATCAATCCATCATAAAGTTGCTCATGGTGCATCACAAACTTTTGACTAAGCCAAATTAAAGAGAAACAAAAAAAAGAAAAAAAATGGAACCAATGATGAAACAAGGAAAACATTTTGTTTTGGTACATGGTGCATGCCATGGAGGTTGGAGTTGGCACAAATTAAAACCATTGCTGGAGGGTGCAGGCCATAAGGTCACTGCCCTTGACTTAGCAGCCTCTGGGATTGATTTGAGAAAAATACAACAACTTCACACACTTCATGATTACACTTTGCCATTGATGGAGTTGATGGAATCTCTTCCACAAGAGGAGAAAGTCATACTAGTTGGACATAGTCTTGGTGGTATGAATTTGGGACTTGCTATGGAAAAATACCCTAAAAAGATTTATGTTGCTGTTTTCCTCGCTGCCTTCATGCCTGATTCTATTCACATGTCGTCCTATGTCTTGAATCAGGTGAGTATAATATGTATACTTTGTCATATTAAGATCATTTTTGTGATTCTTATTCACTTACTTGTTAATTTAGAATTCTTTTTATACATATATATAGTGGTCTTGCTTGATTTTCTAAGTCTAATAAAAAATTTTGCATAATTTATTAACCCTAAATTTTTTTGTAATTCTTTTGTATTATTCAATTTGTTTGGCATTTTAATACTTTTTTTTTAGCTTTATGTGGTCATCACCTAATACTACTCCCAGAAAATCTATGTGAGTGTTACATAATTCCATTTTTTTTTACTTATTATTATTTCATTATATACAAAAAAATCTAAGAACTGTGTGTACATGTCCTAAGTGTTCTGTCATATCTCTCTAAAAAACATTGAAGATTTAATTGTGATATATCAAGATATATTAATAATATTTGAACTAAACAATGATTATTACTAAATTAAAGGACTCTAAGTTATTTTGAACATGAAAAAGATTCATGGCATGATCAACATAAGAACTACAAATCAAACTAGATTACGAGCCAAGAGTGTAACATATTAATATGATTTAAAATAAGTCAAATATATTTATATGACTATAAAAGTATTTTATTAAGAGAAAAATATATACTATAAATAAATTGATACTAAATATAAAAAGATGTCAGTATTTTAAAATTAACTTGAAAAATAAAAGTGACATACATAGAAACGGGGAGAATATTTATAAAAATTAGGATCAATATAGAATCTTGGTACACTTTTAATTCCAAATAACAGTTCCAATAAAACTACATTCAAAATTACTTGTAGAACACATATTTTAGATTATATTTTAAGTAGACTTCATAACATCACAAAAAAAAACAGATTTCTATAGTAGCTTTTGGCGAGTGGTTTTAATAGTATAATTTTTCATATTTACAATTTATTTAATGAACTCATATGAGTTATATAAATATAATTTCTCATTTATTCGTTGCTTTTATTATATATAAAAAATAGAATTATGAAATTCACTATATCTATATGTCAAAAATATATTTATTGATTATACTACAGTTCAATGAAGAATTTCAACATGTTAACTTTCAAAGTTAATTAATTATGGTCTCCTACATAGGAATCAAACAAAGGAAGCCAAGGTTGTAACCGGCGTTTTGATTCAATGTGCGTGTATATATATATTAAGGGCAAGAATCGAATTCTCACAAAAAAAAAAAATGAAAGTTCGGATAGTCAATCAGCCAACCAACTAAGCTACTATGTTTTCTTATTTTTTTTATTCAAAACATAGAACTAACTCCCCGTCACTTTTACTTGACCCATGTTAATTTGACATAACTCTTAAAAAAATATTATCAGAAGTCTTTTTTATTAAATTAATTTTTATAAATAATGTGTTGGCATTCTAAATTTGAATACCATTATCTTATGTAGTTATTTAATGCTAAGTATATCATATAAAAATAGTAATAAAATTCTCTTTATAATTTGCTATATGAACATATATATATATATATATATATATATATAGTTTTTAATATAGAGGTCAAATAAAATGAAATGGAGGAAGTAGTATTTATTTTGGTTGAAAGACATTTTCAAAACTTATAAAAACCCAAATATAAATTTCATGATTAACTACTTCTTCCGTTTTAAATTATTTATTATTATTATTTCTTTTGTACGCCTTTTAGAAAAAAATAGTTAGGATATTTGTTTTTACTATTTTACTTTATTTATGTCTGAAACATAATTTCTCTTGATTAATTATTATTCTATTGTGTGTCATCTCTTCATAATTGATATGTTTGTAATTTATAAAAATAATTTTTATTAAAAGTCAAATAACAAAATTAAATTTCATGCACTTTTAAAACTAATAAATAATTTGAGATATCAATTTTTAGAAATGACAATAATAATTTGAGACGGAGTAAAGTAACAATTATGTGTTGTTGAGTAAATAAGATGCAAGTAGCAAATGAGGAAGTCATAATTGTTGGGATAAGATGCAAGTAGCAAATGAGGAAGTCATAATTGTTGGGATAAGATGTACACCAAACTCATTTACCTAATTCTCTCCAATTACATTTCACTTTTCTCTCTATGAATTATTAATTTTCTTTTGTTTGGTATGTATGTATATGATTTTGCTAATCTTACCATAATAACGATGGATGAACAAATGAATTTAATTTAAAATATATGTTGAGGAAGTCATATATTATTATTAATAGTAAAACAATACATAATTTTAGTATATATATTTGCTCGTTGTGAATATATTGTTTTACTTATAAATTCAATTTTAATGTGATTTTATCAAGTACTATGAACGGACGCCAGCAGAAAATTGGTTAGATACTCAATTTTTACCATATGGTACACTTGAAGAGCCACTCACATCCATGTTTTTTGGCCCCAAATTTTTGGCTCACAAGCTCTACCAATTATGCTCTCCTGAGGTAACCTTTACTCTTTAACTATATACCTTATTCAATTTTTTATTTTATTTTTAGTTAAGGATCAAAAATATATTTAAATTATCCATCGTATTAAGTTTCATTTATGAACTATTGAGAGTGTGAGTTTATTACTTGAACTATTACCCAATGGTTAGTGAAACATGCACACCTACACGTTGAGTAGACCAAATATTTGTATAGAAATGCTTCTAGGCACGTTTGTCCATAAACTCTTCATCCACATGAAATATATAACAACTCTATTTACTGACACATTATATTTTTAATTGATTTCTTTAAATTCCTAAACTCCCCCTCCCCTTTCTGGTTGGATATATAGATGTCACGATAGAAACGAGACCATGGCTAAGAAGGTAGATGTCATGGTTGGAATAAATTAATTCTCCGGTAATAGTTTTAACCTTTTACCTTAACTTTTAACCTAATATTACTTTTATTTAGACTTTGCCTAGGTGGAACTCTTTTTTCACTTGGAATGCCACGTTATAGAATTTTTAAACAAAAGTGAGAATCTATACACACTATAAGAAATTAGTGGATGTGTATTCTACTGACTATTGGATGATAGTTCAGGTAGGAAATTCACACTCGATTAAGTAATGTGTTTTTGACCCATACCATAACTCTATTTCTTTTTTTCTTTTTGGAAATAAAAGCAACCTTACATGATTTGAATGATGTAATTAATTTGGTAGGATGTTGCATTAGCATCATCATTGGTGAGACCAAGCTCTTTGTTTCTGGAAGATTTATCAAAGGAAAAGTATTTGAGTTATGAAGGATATGGATCAGTGAAGAGAGTTTATATAGTATGCACTGAGGACAAAGGCATACCACAAGAATTTCAACAATGGCAAATTGACAACATTGGTGTTACAGAAGCAATGGAGATTAAAGGTGCTGATCATATGGCAATGCTATGTATGCCTAAACAACTTTGTGACACTCTCTTGGAGATTGCCCATAAATACAATTAATCTCAACTCATTACTCATTTTGGTGTTTACATAATTTGATTTCAATAATTACTTGTTCTTGCTTTCAACTGAAAAAATTAAATATGTTGTGTTTCTATGTACGTATTGAAGAGTGTGGTGAGATAACTAAAGAATAATGACATTTTTTTGGTCTACTATACCAAAAGTATTTCGTGTTTAATACTTCTACTCTGTTTAATTAAATTATAATTACATAATTATCATAAATACAATATTTCATATATATTTACTTCATTAACCCCATCCCCCCACCCCTCGTGTTGGAGTATGAGGATCCTGAATGTCCAACAAACTCGGAGATATATGATTGGCGAGCAACTCATCTCAGACATAGCAATAATCCGCTTCAATATGTTTGGCTCGTTCATGAAATACCAAATTCTTTGTTACACATTAATCAGATTCTCATGTTCCCAGAATGTTCAAAATACCTTCCAAGCATTTTAGTTCACAAACGACATAGCCATTGACCAGTATTATGCTTCCGTCGAAGATTGAGAGATCACGAGTTTCTCTTTGGTCATCCATAACATCCGGTAAGAGATCTCTAAGTCGATGTCCCGTCCAATCAAAGGCACACTATCATAATCCAGATTATCGTGAGTGGCACCCACACTTAACCCTCTGGTGGGAGAACCAATTATCAACCCAAAATTTAACCCAAACACACCATTTCTAAAGCCAAGTCATGATATAAATTCTAAGAAATTGTTGAAAACAACTAAAGGATTGAGTCCCCATAAACTCAATCAATTGTCAAAACATGTGCGGAAATAAAATCCTTAGAAACTAAAAGTCGTAGTACCAAAATTCTAAATAGTCAAGAATGGGGACGCAACCCCGAAAACTAGAAAACATGACTACTAGTCTAAAAGTTTGTGTCCGAAAAGATAGACACAAAAATGATAGAAGAGCGCATTGTAGCCTGGAAGAGTAGCTCACCCTTGGATTCTAAAGGTCAAACTTCCTTCAACTGAGGTCTTGTATCAGCCGCATGAATATGACATATACTCAACAAGAAAAGAGCAAGTGTAGTATTAGTACACAATCGCAGTGTATTGGTAAGATCAAACTGTTAGTTCCAAACTATGAATGTAAGCAAACAACCACAACATAGTAAACACAGGCAACACATAGCAACAATCACGAATAAATAGACTCTCAGTCACAATATCATGAATCAACCAATATCTGGAACATATCTCACATGATCACAATTACAATAATCTTGTTCTCTCATGGAACCTTAATTACACACACTTGGTCCTCTCATGGAATCCACACACAAACGTTACTGTACCGGTGTGGTACCCAAGCCAATCGGCGTTAGTTATCATACCATTCATGGTATTCAAGTCAATCATTGGTATTCATGTATTGGCATGATACCCAAGAAAACCAACAATATATCACAAACAACATGCACAATCACTACAGCAATAAACAATAACACTTGAAATCACAAGTACAGTAAATAGGCTCATTGCATGAGATTCTTAACATGATGTGGTTTCATATTAACCCTATGTTTTCCCCCAACATGCACGAGTGTTACTATAAAGCAATAGACATGCATGCATACATACATAAATTAGAAAGCATACAAGCCTCTTCAAAATTCTAAAGAATCTAAATTTTCCCCTTATTCAATACTTTGACTTGTTCTTGGTCTAAAACAATATATAAACACAATAATCAATCATAAATGGCCTAACAATATTCGTATTATAACCAAAACCTAACCTCGGGACAATTCATGATCATTCTACACAATCTAGGGTTTTTTCCACCATTAAAACAAGTCAGGTCCCTCCCCCTAGGGTAATATCCTAGATTTTAACGCTTAAAAATCAAATTACAAGATAGGAGAGTACTGAACTTACATTTACCAACGAATTTGATGTAAATTTGAGTTAAAATTGTCATAATTCTCTCCTCTCAATCTCAAGAACAATTATGCAGAAAATAGGAGGTTTTGAGACTTTTTCTGCATAAAATTTTGATTTATCCTCATATAGCGGCTTGATCCTCTATAGTGACCACACTATAGCAGTTGTCTCCCTGTTATAGCGCTTGCACCCACCCGTTATAGCGACCCACTGTCCACTATAGTGGATTGCACGAACTTCAGAGACTCAAAAATTCATGAAAAGTCCCCTTTTTATAGTATACCTTCTCCATGACGTCTCAAACTAATACCTTCACGCCAAGATTGATTCCAAGAATTTTACTCATCCAAATTCAATTATGTAAAGTCCTATGTTCCTTAATTATTTATTTATTGAATGATTTGAATCTATCTATCTATTGAGATTGTTTGAAGGAGCAGCAAGGATTGATGGGGCTTTTTTTCCAGTTGAACTAAGTTATTAACAAGTGGTGGAATACTAAGTGTGTAGATAAACTAAAATCATTGTTTAAGGCTACCCCATCACTCATTATTTGACTGATTTGAAAAAGAAAAAAATGTCCTTAAATATGGAGATCGTATGTCCAGACATGCTATGGTCAAGAAAATATATAGAAACAATTATATGTTCACTACTTTTAGGTACCCTTGACTTTCAGAATAGTTCTATTTTCTTTTTTCTACACATAATTACCTATCCTGCAAGAATTCTTGAGTAAGAAAATCTGAAATAGAGTTTAAGCTCCCTTTGATATACTCTATATCAAAATAAAAAATAGACAAAATAGATTTTCATCTAACGAATATATGTTTAGAAACAAGGGTTTGAACATCTTTTTGCAAAGCATATTTTGCATCTTTACAATTAATGCTAGTAAAAAAATTTGATTCAGTAAATCTGATTGAAATTTTAAAATGCATAAAACTATTGCCAAAATTTTCTTTTTTATATTAGGATAATTTTGTTGGGCCTTATTCCAATGCTTGGATGCAAATGCAATGATATGCTATTTTTCATTTTTTTTCTTTGTTTTATGATATCACCATAATCAATGTATGATGCATTTCTTTCAACTATTTTGAATGCAGAGGAATCAAGAAGGGATAGGCAAAGAAGATCTTTTTAACTTTCAGTTTTATCTCTTTAACGACATTGGTGTGGATGTTGGTCCACGGAGGAGGAGGTTTCTTCAGCCAATCATGAAAAGACTTCAGTAAATTGCTAAGGCCTGGAATAAAGTCTGCTATGTAATTGACACACCCCAAGAATCTTTGGAGATGGGTTTTGTCAAGAATTTGATCAAGAAATTTATAAGCAATTGGATGGAGTGTTGGATAGGAATAATAGTGCCTTGTTGGATATAATGCCCAACGAATTGTATATTAATTTGAAAAAAAATATACTTAATTTTGGACAAAACTAAGCCACTATATTTGATGATATTGAAGAAAACTCTCAAATGTTTGAAATGTTGGTCAATGTTAGTAGAAAATACTAGAACATCTTCTATGTAAACTCTAATTAATTTTGAAAAAGGATTAAAAATATCATTCATTATTTTTTAAAATTTTGGGGGAGCATTTTCTAGTCCAAAAGGCATAACATACCAGTTATATTGTCCAAAACGTACCGTAAAAGTTGTTTTAACGATCTCTCGGATCAATTTGAATTTGCCAAAAACTAGATTTGAGGTCAAATTTTGAGAAAATTATGACAACATAAAGCCGATGGAGAAGATCTTTATTGTTCAGAATAGGGTACCTAATCCAACGAAGAGCAGAGTTTAAAGGTTTATAATTTATAACTAATCGAGGAACTCCCCATTCAATTTCAGACCTTTTGTTTAAATAGAAGGCAGCACAATTCCAAAGGGATTTGTTTGGAGAGATGATTTGTTTTTCGAGAAGGTCATTTATTTCTTCTTGAAAGTGGATTGTGAGCTAATGATTCATTTGGATAGGACGAGCTATTGTGGGGATATTTTTCTCATCAAAGGTATATATATATGATGGTATCATTCAACTTTTGTACAACTTGTCCTAAATGCCTAGTTATTCCTTAATGATATCATAATAGCAAGACATATACTATTATGGTATCATTGAGGATTCAAAAAGTTTCACATAAGGAATGATGATTGATTTGTGAAATAGTGGTTGGCGATTACCAGTGGATAATAAGTAATTTCAGACTTCTTCTTCAACTCAATGTAGACTTTCACGCTCATATATTAGATATTTTCACTGGTGGAAATTCATATGCAATTGCATATTCACTACTAAAAAATTGCTTAAAAAGGAAGGACAGAAAAGCGACGGACGGCGTCGCTCCAAAAAGTGACGCCTTTTGCCACACTGTTCGTCGCTTTTTAATAAAAATAATTATTTTTTAAATTATTTTACAAAAAGCGACTGACGGCATCTCTTAGTCCGTCGCTTTTTTTCGCGGATTTTTGCGCTAAATTTAAATATAATTAATAATTATTTATTAAATATATATAGAGACGTTGTCCGTCGCTTTTTATTAAAAATAATTAAATATAAATTAAAAAATAACCACGTTGTCCGTCGTTTTTAATTTATTTTATTTTATTAATTAATTTTTAAAAAGCGAGGGACGGAATCTCTTAGTCCGTCGCTTTTTGGTCAAAATATTTAGTCAACTATTTTAAAAAGCGACGGATAGTGTCTCTTAGTCCGTCGCTTTTTGGTCAAAATGTTGGTCAACTATATTTAAAAAAAGCGACGGACTTAGAGACGTTGTCCGTCGCTTTTTATTAAATATCTAAAAGACATATTGCCATATTCTTATTTTCATCTCTCTCTCTTCACTCTCTCTCTCGATCCCTAGCTCCCGTCGCCGTCTCTGGCCCGTCGCCGTTGCTGTAGCAGCCAGCAGGTAAGGTTACATTTTAGTTTTTTTTTTTTTTAATTCTAGTGATTATAATTGATTGTTTGTTAGTATATTATTGTTTTTGTTTGTTGGGTTGTAAAAGGACTTCTTTTACTACCTTTAGTGCCATCTTCG
>JAJOOO010034801.1:0-13777 GCA_029582685.1 Solanum piurae
GGACCGTAAGTCCGGCCGTGGGTCAACACTTAGCCAAATTTTCTGACTGAGTTCTGGGGAAGTTTTCTGTCATGAACCACGGACCACCAGCACGGGCCGTGGTCTGACCTACGGTCCGTGGATGGTGACCGTAAGTTGCACCCGCAACTTCTCAAAATCTGCATTTTGGTCTGTTTCAGATACGGGGTGTTACCCGCAATTACTCTCATTATCATGATTACAAAATATTTTTACAGTTTATAATGGGACTAAATGAGACATATGCTTAGTGTAGAAGTCAAATCCTCATGATGAATCCAGTTTCAACTCTTAACAGAGCACACTCAATGATCATAGATCATGAAAGTAAAAGGTCATTATCCAGTTCATCTCAAGTTAATCTGGTCCCTGAATCCTTAGAAGCAACTGTTTTCTTCAGTCACAAATGTGGACCTAACTCTGGGGTTATGAGTAACATTGGTAAATGAGTGATGATAGGGTCAAGTAGTGGATATGGTAGTGGTGGTATGAGCTGTGGAAACAACTTTCCAGGTGGTAGTAGTTCAAGTCATAATGGTAGCTCTAGCTCAGGTGGAAATTACTCTGGTAGGATATCTTCTGGCAACAACTTCAAACCACCAAAGAAGAGTTCACTAGTCTGTGACTTCTGCAGTTATAATGGTCATACTAAGGAGAACTGCTACAAACTAATTGGATATCCTCCAGATTGGCCTAAACCAAAGAATAAATGGGGACCTCAGTTTGCTAACCAGGTAATCAGCTATGTAGAACAGGGCTATGATATGGATTTTGACAAGCCTAGTACCTACAGTCAGGGAAGCTCATCTCATTCTCAGCAACCACCTCCTTATTTCACTCAGGATCAGTATCAACAAACCCTCTTGATGTTGAACAAAGATCATGAGGAGAAAGCTCCCACTCAAGCTACCAATGCAGGTATAATGAAAAACGTAACTACTGATACAGTAGGTGCTAGCTGGATAGTGAATTCAGGAGCATCCAATCACATGACATCTAATCTTAGGTTGTTGCATAATTGTCATGAGGTGTCAGGATCTGAGATGAATCAAGTTTACCTACCTACATAGAGTGTTGTACCTATCTCTCATAAATGATGTTCAAGTGTCTTAACTAATCACTCTATCTCAAATATTTTAGTCATACCTGACATCAATATTAATATATTATTTATCTCCAAACTAACTAAGAAATTACAATGCTCTGTGGCATTTTCCCCTAACTTTTGCATCTTCCAGGATCTCTCTACTAGCATGGTGAAGGGGATTGGTAGAGAAGATCAGGGACTATACATTCTCAAGATAAATATTGTAGAACCAACTTCTTCTTGTGTTCACTGAATAAGTGTGTCAATACAGTTCAACTGTCTAATTCAAGTATACTGTGTGCTGACACAGAAGATTGGGTCATGCCCTTCTTAAAGTCATTATAAGGCATGAGAGTCTGAGTCATCTCAAATGTGAAGGTCAAATATGCCATGTATGCCCTTTGGCAAAACACACCAAACTACATTTTCCTATTACCTTGTCCAAGTCTAAGTCTATTTTTGAATTACTGCATAATGATATTTGGGGTCTATATAGAGTTCCTACTCACAATAGCAAGAGGTTCTTTGTCACAATTGTGGATGATTTTTCTAGGTTCACTTGGATGTTTATGATATAGTCCAAGTCTGAAGTTATTGTTGTACTAAGAAGCTTTCTTATTAGAATAAAAAATCTTTTTTCCACTTCTGTCAAAGTGTTGAGAACTGACAATAGTTGTGAATTTTTTGATACTGCATTTCAAACTCTCATGTCTACTCTTGGTATTTCCATGTGTCTACACTCCACAACAGAATGGAGTAGTAGAGAGGAAACATAGAATCATCTTAGGGATAGCTAGATCACTCAGAGTTCAGGCTGTTATTCCTTTAAAATTTTAGGATGAGTGTGTCACCACTAATGTGCACATTTTAAATAGAACTACATCTAATATTCTCAACTTTCTATTCCTTTATGAACTGTTGTATAAACAACCACCTGATCTGACTCATCTCAAAGTCTTTGGGTGCCTGGGTTATGCTTCCAACCCAAAATCATCTGATAAGTTTGCTATTAGATCCATTCCTAGTGTTTTCATGGGTGAATCATTACCTCAAAAGGGGTATAAACTCTATGACATCCACACAAAATCCTTCTCTTTCAAGAGTCTATATTCTCTTTCCTCCATGCAAAGTCCTTTGGTACTCCTATATTTCCTGTTCTAGATCTCCCTATTCTACTTTCTTTGTCTCAGCCTCCATCCTTCAGTACCTCTATTCAGGAGGAGCATCCTCTAAATGCTCCCACAGAACCCCAGTTCGTTCTCTTTCATCCCAACTTGTGCCACCTCTTGTATTTGAGCCCAGAAAGTCCACCAAACTCAAACACTCTCCAGCCTGGATGAATGACTTTATACTCCAGAAAACACCCATCTCCAACACTTATTCTTATACTCTATCATCTTATATATCTTAATCCAACTTCTCTACACCCTATCAATTTGCCTTGACAGCATATTCATCTATCTTAGAACCCTCTTCTTTTCAACAAGCTTCCAAGGACCCATCTTGGATCCAAGCCAAGAAGCTAGAAATAGCTGCTCTTGAGGACAACAACACATGGTCTATTGTGGACCTTCGTGCTGGTAAGTCACTTATTGGTTGCAAATGGATCTATAAGGTGAAGTAAAAAATATCAGGTGAGGTGGAGAGGTACAAAGCTCGACTGGTAGTCAAGGGGTTCAGTCAAAAGCCTGGGTTGGATTACTTTGAAACTTTTTCCCATGTTGTTAAAATGGTCAATGTCAGGTCATTTATTGTTCTTGCAGCCTCAAAGAAGTGGTTCATCTATCAAATGGATGTTCACAATGCCTTTCTCAATGGTGACCTCTTGGAGAAAGTGTACATGCAAGTTCCTGAAGGGTTTGCTAGACAGGGGGAGCCTAAAAAGGTCTGCAAACTTCACAAATCACTATATGGGTTGAATCAAGCCCCAAGACAGTGGAACAAGAAGTTGATTGATGCTCTAATTCAAATAGGCTTCACTCAAAGTCATTATGACTACTCACTCTTCACCAAGAAGGAAGAAGGGAACTTGTTGATCATTCTAGTCTATGTAGATGACCTTTTGGTCACTGGAAACAATCAGACTAAAATCAATCAGGCAAGGCAAGATTTGAAACATCAGTTCAAGATGAAAGACCTTAGGGAACTTAAGTTTTTTCTGGGAATTGAAGTGTCCAGGTCACATGAAGGAATAGTAATGTGTCAAAGAAAGTATGCTATGGAGTTAGTGTCAGAAATTGGGCTGAGTGGAGCAAAACCAGTCAACTGTCCACTTTAAATGAATCAAAAATTAACATCTGCAGAATATGATAGAATAATATCAAATGGAGGAACAAATGATGATAGTGTACTGAGGAATCCTGCTGCATATCAGAGATTAGTGGGAAGGTTACTATACCTTACAATGATCAGACTTGATATAGCATTTGTAGTTAAAGTGCTAAGTCAATATATGCATTGCCCAAATAAATCGCACATGGAAGCTTCCCTGAGAGTAGTAAGATATATCAAAAGTACACTTGGTTTGGGACTATTCATGCCTGCTGAGAGCACTAATCAACTAACCTTCTATTGTGACTTAGACTGGGTGCATGCTTGGAAACCAGAAGATCTGGGTACCTTGTAAAATTTGAAGGAGCTTTGATTTCTTGGAAGGCAAAGAAACAAGAAACTATATCTCGAAGGTTGAGTTCAGAAGCATGGCCACCTGCACTGTTGAACTTACATGGCTTATAGGATTATTCCAAGAACAATGAGTACATGTTCAATAACCCATAGACCTAATGTGTGACAGCAAAGCTGCAATCCAAATTGTTGTAAATCCTATATTTCATGAAAGAACAAAACATATTGACATTAATTTCCATTTTTTAAGAGAAAGAATCAACCAAGGAATGATCAGAACTGGCCATGTGTCTACTATTGAACAACTAGCCGATATACTCACGAAAGGACTTGGAAGAGCTCAACATGAATACTTAATGGGAAAGCTGGGTTAAGAGACTTGTTCAAGCCATCATCTTGAGGAGGAGTGTTGAGCTGAAAGCACAAGCTGATGTAACTACAGTAAAAGTAGTTAGAAAGTGGTTATAAGTGAGTTAGGTTGTTAGTATGTTAGGCATGTATGTAAAGATGATCAATCTTATAAATACCCCTTGTATTATACTTGTTATAAAAGTCAGTGAGATGGAATAGAATAGAATCGGAATTGTGTTTTTCTGTTCATTGTATTCTTCCTCTCGAGCTAGACTCACTCGTCTAGAAGCTTCCAATAGCTCCAACTATATATGGAGTTTAACATGAGTTGTATGAAATAAAAAGTGTTGTTCTTTTTAAAAGAATAGTTGTCTTTTGTCACTATCAAATTGTAATCAATGTTTCAAATATTATATATACCCCGTTATAATATTGGTGTCGTTCTTACTCTCTTATTATTACTATTTAGCATGAATATTATCCGGGATGGGGTTTTCATTTTCCGAATAATGGAGTGGAGCCTAGGTTAACGGTTAGAGGTGGCTAAGCCAATATAGTAGACCGGTAGACCGTAGGAGGAAATTCGGCATGCAAAATGGAGAAGTTGTCGGAGATGGCTTTGAAGATGTAATGAAGCTAACACTACAACTATTGTGTTACTCTTAGGAAGGATTCATATAGATTTGCAGACCATTTGGCACATGAAGTACCAACCTAGTATTCAACGCCTGTATTTTCAAATTAAATGTCTTTTCAATGTAAAAATTGCATCCGATTGTAAGCTTTTAAGGAATATATTGTTGATCAAAGTAAGCCATATTCGATATTAAAGCAGTAGAAAAGTCATGCTCGATATTTATTTGAGATGTTTTCATTAGTGGATAGTGACAATATGAACAAGCATATGGTATTGTCTTTGTACAGTCGATAAAATTGGAATGATATAGAATGAAAAAATTAGCATGACCCCTATGCAAAGATATTTTTTATATGTCGCATTGTTCTCTGATTGAACATATGAAGTGTGTTTCGGGGATTTATTTGTTCGATTTCTTTTTCCTAGTTGCCTGACAAGGGACTCTGAATGATCTTGAATACTTGTTGTCTAATATGCTTATTCGAGGGTGAGCAAATTTTTTATATTTTGAGTATATATATATATGTTTGTGTGTGTTTTAGAGCTTTCTAAGTATTTTAACGGTTGAAAAATGGTCATTTGAGCTTAATTGTTAATTTCAATGTGCAGGGAGCATTTGAGATGAAAGGAAGCAAATTGTGATAGCTTTGACGAGTTTAAACTTAAAATGAGGAAATCCCTTAATCAGGCTGCCAGTCAGTTTGGATGACTGATACATATTGTTTTATAATATATGTATTATATTATGTTATATTATATCGTATTTGATTATTTTAATAAATACAATTTTGTTACATAATATTACACATAATATTTTTTAAAAGATAAATCTTTGAGAAAAGAAGGGAATGAGGTAAAGATCATGTAAAAAAGTAGGGTAAAATAATAAAATATGATTATTAAATAATACTTCCTTCATTTAAAAATGAATGATTTAGTTTGACTTGAGTCGAAATTTTTTTTTTTAAAAAAAAGACTTAACAATCTTATGGTCTCAAAACAAAGTAATATGAAAATGTCATTTAATCTTGTGACTTTAAAACATGTCAGTTAGAAAGCTGAAATTAAAATATTATCAGAAAAGGAAAATGGTCATTCTTTTTTAATAGACTAAACTAAAAAAGAAAACATGTCATTCTTTTTTAAATGAATGGAGTAAATAAAGATAAAATGAAAAAAAAAAAACAATGCGACCACGATATTACACAAAGAAAGTCTTTTTTTTTCATTAAATAATAAATTTTAAATAAGTATTATATTTAAAGGAACATAAGTAATGGAATATTTACAGTAAGGTAAAAACCCTCCAAGCAAGCGGTAAGTGTATAATTTTCAAGTGGAGTATTGAGATTCTTTAGAGATATCCTACCCCTTTATAATAAACACGAAACCCCAAGGGACAGAAACTTGAGAGGCAGGATGGCTATTGCAGTTTTCATTGCTTTGGCCGTATGTTTGCCTTTCACTTTTTGGTGCCTAAAATTGCTCTACTTTGTATGGTGGCGTCCCAAAACAGTAGAAACTGAACTGCGGCAGCAAGGAATATATGGGCGTCCCTATAGATTTCTATTTGGAAATCTAAAGGAGATGATAGAGATGAATAAAATAGCCAAGTCTAAACCCATGCCATTGCACCACGATTTCACACCTCGACTTAATCCATTGTTCTATGAACTCGCCACCACTTACAGTAATTATTCTTACTAATTTCCATTCTTGTTACAGTAACATTTTTAATTTGAACACTGATTGTGGAGTGGTTATTATTGCAGAGAAACTTTACTTGTTTTGGCTAGGACCGATACCTCGATTAACGATTTTGGATCCCAAGTTAATAAAGGAAGTACTGTCAAACAAATCTGGTGAGTTCAGAAAACCAAACATCAGTGCTTTCTTGAAGCTATTTGTAACGGGGCTGGGGACTTACGATGGTGAAAAATGGGCCAAACACAGAAAAATTCTTAATCCGGCTTTCCACATGGAAAAATTGAAGGTACTCACTCCGTATTTCTGGTAATACAATTTCCTTATAATTAAGTGATTTATTATAATTGTTGGTGTTTGCACAGGTGATGTTGGGATTATTTGTTCACTGTACCGATGACATGATAAGCAGATGGGACAAGCTAACTGGTTCAACGGGTTCTTGTGAATTGGATATTTCTCAAGAATTTCATAATTTAACTGGAGATATGCTATCGAAAGCAGCCTTTGGTAGCAATTTTGAAGAAGGGAAGTTGGTATTTTCACTTCTGAGAGAGCAATGTGAACTAATTTTCACTGCAAAGCTTGCTATTAATGTCTTCCCATGGTTAAGGTACTTGTAATTAACTAATGCCTTCGTTTAACTTGCACTCCTCCATGGATCTTAACAATTGATGATATATGTAATAGGTTTGTGCCAACGAAAACTAATAGGAGAAGATTGTACATCTATAACACAGTTCGTAGTTCGCTAAAAGCAATAATCGAGAAACGAGAGAAAGAAGTACAGTTTGGAAAATCACACAATGAAGATCTATTGGGTTTGCTAATGAAATCTAATCAGGAAGAACAGCAAGGGAATAAGAACTCGAACAAAGGAATGAGTACAGAGGATATGATAGAGGAGTGCAACTCTTTTTATTTTGCTGGTCAAGAAACTACTGCAACTTTGTTAACATGGACTGCAATTGTCTTGACTATGCATCCAGATTGGCAAGAGAAAGCCAGGAAAGAAGTTCTTCAAGTCATTGGAAAAGATGAACCTAAGTTTGATCAACTCAACCAACTAAAGATTGTAAGATAACTATGTTTTCATTTCCCATCACACTTTGGAATTTTTATTACTTTACATATATCTAATATGATTCTGCTATGTAGGTAACTATGATTTTGCACGAGGTTCTGAGGTTATATCCATCAGGTTCTCTTGTTAGAGAAACAAACAAAAAGACAAAGCTTGGAGAGTATACAATCCCAGCAGGTGCCCAACTTTTAGTGCCTCTACAAACAATCCATCGTGATACAGAGGCATGGGGAGAAGATGCTCTAATTTTCAATCCAGAAAGGTTTTCAGAAGGGGTATCAAAAGCATCCAAAGACCTGATGTACTTTCCGTTTGGTTGGGGTTCTCGGATATGCCTTGGAATGAATGTTTCCATGATTCAAGGGAAGCTTGTTTTGGCTAAAATCTTACAGAACTATTCCTTTGAGCTTTCCCCATCCTATGCTCATGGTCCAACCATGCCAGCTCTTGTTCTACAACCACAATATGGTGCTCCTATGATCGTTCGAAAGTTATCATGATATTATGTTTCTGGGAATAAATCACTTCTCTGTTTCCTATCTATTGTTGTCAACTTTTCTTCATTAAATTTTACTTCTATCCAAAAACAGTATTAGTATATGGATTTGACAGCAATCTCAAGTTCACATCAAATATGAGCGAGCATATATTATTTACTTGCATGTTTGAATCAGTTTGTTGGTTGGTTGTTTATGTTTTCAGATTCTTATTAGCTAAATCTGAGTCAAAATGGGTTAATCAAGTGACTAATTTAGTTTTTTTGAGTGTTTATGTTGGCATCGACCGCCTCTTTTGCTTATTAGTTTGCTTCTCGCACCAACAGTATAATTTGCTACTGATTCTCTTCAGTGAAACATTTTTCAAAATTCTATTTCATCCTTAAATTAAAATATTATTTTTTTACTCCATACCCAACCCTTCCCATCCAAAAAAATATATTCAAATTTTCGTATTTTTAAAATTTCTAATATTTTTTTATTCCTTCCCCTAAACCAGCCCCCCTCCACCCAAACAAAAAAAAAGTTAAACAATTATTTTAAAATTTTAAGATTCTTGTTACCTCATCCAACCCCTACCACCCCACAACCACCCTCATCAAAATGTTTTTTAAAAAATTTATTTTTGAAAATCATTTTTGTCACCCGTCATCCCTCCCTCCGCCCCCACCCATGCCACCACCATCAAAAGTTTTTTTAAAAAAATAAATCATTTTTATGTCAGCCCCCTTCCTATCAAACCCCCTCCCCCCCCCCCACCAGACCCTTCAAAAAAAACTTAAAAATTTATTTTTGATAAATATTTCAAATTAAAAAAAAAATCCTTAGTACACCCACCAATCCACCCACCGACAATTTTTTTTAAAAAAAATAAATTATTTTTGAATAATATTTCAAATTTTTAAAATTTCTAGTTTTACACCACTCCTATCCATTTTGGAACGGTCGTCAGGGTCGTGTCCTAGTTCGGGTGTCAGGGTTGGGTACTTGATCGATTATCGAAGTTTATTTCGAATCAGAAATTATTTTTTAAAAGAGTATTTTCTAGTCTCAAGTTAAAAATAAAAGATATTTTCTAGAAAATGTTTTTCATTCACCAACCAAACATTAAAAATATATTTTCTACTCACCAACCAAACATGAAAAAATAAGTTAGAAATCCACTTGTTTTTCAAGAAAACATTTTCCTTCATACCAAACACACCCTAAGGGTATGAAGAAAAATGTTTTCCATGGAATGAAGGATTAAGTTGATTATGCTTTCTATGTCATTTTGGTTTCATTCTTAAATACAGTATAGTAGCATCTATGTCTGTTCAAATCCCAGATAGTCAATTTATTTAAATTCTTATGGGATGTACTGGTTCTTATATGTATTCTCTCTTATGGTGCATGTGCACAATCCCTATTGAGTTCGTACTGGACTCCTTTCTTCCTTGCATTTCCAAAATTTTCAAGTTTTAGCAACAAAAAAAATCATTCGTTGGATAACCACGGTCCATGCGCTAACAGACACTTTAACTGTTAATACCTTTTTAAAGTGGAAATGAGAATTTTGTACCTTTTCTTTGAAACTTCGAAAAGATTTTTCTGTTTTATATCTTTTGAAATTAAATTAAACGATTTCTTGATTTTCTTAAAAAAAAAAAAAAAAGAAGTTGCGATTCTATGTTATTTTCAACATTTTGCGAAAGTTGTTAAAAGTATTGAAACTTTGGATATTTTCATATATTCTCAACAACTCCTCTTTTTTTTCAACATTTCCTATAAAAACAACATCAACTAATAAGAAACAATTTTCATAGCATATAGTCGATATTAGATCGGATCAAAGTCAAATACTATTAAAGTGTACCCAATATGCTCCTATTAGATTCACTAGAATATGAAAGTAACTCACCATCCATAATAAAAATAGTAGTGTGAGAATATAGCTAAAAGAATACCAATTGGCATACAAGTATACATGTGAAACTTAAGAAGCAGATCAAAAATATATTTCTATTGAAAGAAATGAACATCATTAGATGAAATAACAACTTGAACACCAAGAAAAATAATGAAGTTCACCAAAGTATTTCATGGCTAAGTGCTAACTGATGGAAAGGAAGCTAATGAACTGATCTAAGCAAAAGTGAATGACTACAATTACAAATAAGTGATAAAAGCCTCAATGACCTGCTGGTCTATAATGAATATAAAGGGGATATTGGTAAGAGAAATTGGTAACCTAGTACAATACAAATCACAAACTATGACTTCTATAAGTACATGGACAATGAGTCTTAATATTTTGTTTTGAAGATGTTAAATCTTACTCAAATTTAAATGGAAGTTGTTAAAATTATCTTCATAAGCAGTCATTGTTAAAGTTCAAAAATTCAAAGTTTGAAAATCAAATTTTCTTAAATAAGCACTATTATGAGTGGGTATTGTTGCAAAAAATCAGTTACATATTGAAGAGCCTGAATATGAAATTTTGAGGTGGTTTTGAATGAATTTGGTGCTTGGATTCAAGGAAGACAATGAAGTCAGTTTTTTTTTTTTATAATATTTTATTTGGTATATAAATACCTACTGTAATTTTGCATGTTATTGTATATCAAGTGTATATAATATTGTATATCAAAGTTTTTAATTATTTAATAAAAAATATATATTAAAAAGTCTTGTATATTGTTGTATATGGTATGTATAAAGTTGTATACCAAATTGTGTTTTGGACTAAAGATTTATAATGTAAGTTTTGGACTTTATTTTTACAACTAGATAATGAAAGGCTCATTACGGGGCCAATATTACAGTCATTTGTACGTATTTAATTAGTTTTACAAAAAAAATAAAAAAAATGATCATCAATATTTTTGAAAATACAAAATAAATGATAATAGAAATCACATTCTATAATAAAATATTATTATCAAACAGTAACATATAACTTATATAAGTTGCATTAATTATTAATACAATATCATATGCTCCAATGTTTATTATAACATCATGTCAAATACATACACGGTATTTGAATTGAAAAATTAATTAAATGATTTTTTCTCTATTTTATTTAAACATTATTCAAGGGAATAGATTAGAATTATAAGTGTCAATATATTGGCAATTTTATAATATTATACGAAGCAACAAAATCTACTGATCCATTTATAGATTAAATTTGGATACATTTAAACTCGTTTTATAGGTGTTTAACTGATAAAAATAACGACTTACTTGATGAAATAAGAATGAATTGTATCATTCTTTACGAATTAATAAATGATGAGAAAAGAATTACGGCTTTATGTCTTTTCTTATATACGTCATGATTAATTTAGTATAGTAAGCAAATATTTTTTTCTAAAGTGATTTGAATACCAAAAGAAATTTATTACCTCAAATAAAGAGAATCAAAAGACATTAACAAAAATTAATTTAATGTATATTACAGTAATTTAACATGAGGTAGTTAACATTATAATTTATATAACTTGTATACAATGATTTTAAATGATGATAAAAATTTAAATAAATATGTGTCTCTGTAAAAAAAAAAAAAAATTTATATATATATATATGATTTGTATTATGTGAAGTTTTAAGATAATAGAGAAAAAGAAAAAAAAAATATAAAAATGAATTCCACTTGCTTTTAGGTCAGTTCTAATAAGATCGCCCATTGATTGTGGAGAAACATAGATAAATTTAATTAAAAGAGTGTACAATATTTTTACCTTATATGTCATATAAGTGAAAGTAAATAAAATAATGTATAAAAAATGAAAAGAATTATTTTTATTGACATAAATACATTATTTGTTAATTTCGTTATAAGATAATACCAAAATTACAAAGATAAAATTTTAAGAATTGCATCAGTATTACATCACTTCCTAAATTTTTTCCAAGTATTTTTGGTGCCAAATTTAGAATCTTGATTCAAGTGTATTGCAATTGTTATGTGAGGAGTCAAGAGTTGTTAAGTGTCTGAAATAACATGGACATAGTGACAAACTTCATAGTGCATATTGTTACATGAAAATGTTGAATTAATTTTGAATGAAATTAGTAAATGTTTACAAAAATAGGGACATAATAACTAATTTTACCTATATGTATATTGAAGCGATGTTGCTTTAAGTAAGATAAAAAAGATTGGTCTTATAAGTATTCATGAAATCAAGATGAGCACATGATCATGAACGTGTTAAACCAAATACTGAATTTTCTAAGCTACAAATAATATTATGTGTGACATTTTTTATTTTGACACATGGAGTTATGATTCAAATCTTTTAAGATATGAGTAACTTCGTCAGAACTTTAAAGTACTTGCACTAACGAAAAGTTCAAATAATATTACTCTCTGGTATTATGGAAAATTATTACAAATTAGTAGGAGATTGTTGGATATTTTGTAAGATATATAGTAGTCTTATATTAAATAGACGCATTTGTTCATGAAAGAACATAATTATTATGAAAAGTCATATCACGAAAAAACATGACTATTATGAAAAGTCATTATAAATATAAAGACTTTCTATAAATGACCGACAAAAAAATATGCAGGTATATACAAGGACTTTGTTGTATCCTTAAGGAAATTGTATGCATTTACCCCAATATATATACAAACAATATCTCTTTAAGAACAGTAATTTTTCACGCCTCAAAATCATTTTCTTCTTCAATTATATTTTCTATTATTTTCTAACATGTATTACTCCCTGTTTCCCTCTGTCTCAATTTATGTGATTTAATTTCATTTTTAGTTAATCCAAAAAAAATGACACATTTTTATATTAAGTAATAATTTAACTTTAAAATATCTATATTATCCTTAATGAAATGATTAATAGCCACATAAATTTCTATTATTTATTTTAGATCACAAATTTTAAATTTTAATTTTTTTTTTAATTTTGTGCCGAATCAAATTATCTCATTAGGACGAAGGAAGTACTACTTATTGTGGCTTTGGAAGAGTAAATGATTTTCTTTATCAATGTCAATCACTTATTGTTTGGTCAGAATGAATCTCCAAGATATGCCCTGTCTTTCTGGGCCCATTTTAATAAAACAAAATTCTTTTTGGGACCATAGAAAAAACAATGGAGCTCAGTTTTCAAAATATAGCTGTCGAACGGAGCTTTGTTTTAACGTACAACATACATAGAACTGACAACATAGAAAGATAAATAATATTTTACTATAAAATTTCACATATTTAATAATAATTTAATTTTAGTTTTTCATTTCATCTTTTATAGTAAGATATTTTCAACTTAATTTTATTATTATTATTTTTTTGTGTTTAGTCGAATATCTTCACGTGATTGAGAAGTATTCAATTTACATAATGCAGACTGTAATAAACTCTAATCTCAAGGAGTGGACCCAGATTGGACAAAGAGTTAAATACGAAATAAAGTTAATATTAGTAGATCAGAATTTATAAGTGCTACAAAAAAAAAGTTAATATTAGTAGACCCCAATCCCCATATTGGACAAATCACGTGCTACAGCAAAATTATGTCCCTTTTTTTTTCTGTTTCATTTTGATTTTTTATTTATTTCTTTTTACTTGTTATTTTTAACAAATCAAGAAAATATAATATATTTTTTACTTATTATGTTCTCAATTTATTTAGAAAGTTATTTATTTTTTAAAAAATAGAACCTCTTTAATGAGTAAATTGATTTTGAAATTCTATTAATTGATAGAGATAAAATGATAAACTCATTATGTCAACTATTATATATATATATATAATATA
>JAJOOO010034802.1:0-11767 GCA_029582685.1 Solanum piurae
TTTTAACTAATAACCGATCCAAACCGAACCATGAACACCCCTAAGTCTGCAGTCACAAACACAACAATTGTCTAGATCATACACTATCTTTTTCCGAATATTGTTAAATCTAAAAACGACCTATCGGATTACTAAATTATTGTTGTGATTTTTAAAATCATTATGTTATGTATTGTATTTAAATTATTATGTCATGTATTGTATTTAAATTAAAATTTTCATTTTATCATTTAAATTTTGTGCATTCTTCATAGTGAAAATCAATAATAATGTCAAATTATCTCTTATAGTTACGAAAATTGAAAAAATATATTTAAAATATTGTTAATTCGGAATAAAAGTAGTATATATTAAATAATATATTTTTTAAAATGTTGTACTATATTTAAAAAGAATTACGAATATTAGAAATTTATTTAATAGACTTATATAAAAAATAATATGTTAGTTACAAATAATAGAAATAATATTAAAATAATGAAAAAGTGAAATAGAGAGGTGAATAGTAGTTCTCCAAATATTCACCTCTCTATAAATAGAGAATGGAGAGCTTTTTAGAGAGTGGTTGGAGACCCAATTCTCTATTTTACTCTCCAAATATAGAGAATGGAGAGTAAAATAGAGTGAGGTTGGAGATGGTCTAAGTTGAGTGATTTTCTAAATGAAATACACATAGTTGAGTGATTTTTGAGTTATAAATAAAGTTAAATGACTTTCTAAGTGAACAATTCAAATTTAGGTGACTTTTTAAGTAAAGTATGCAAAGTTGAGTGACCATCTGCGATATTATCTCTAGTATAAAGAGAGTACATACAAAAGAAATGTGAAAAAAATGTTAGTCCTGTTATTTTTTTTTGTTTGACAGATATAGGCGCCAAAATAGAGCCTTACTGAGAAAGACAGCTGGTCCCAAACATACCATGTGGTACCTCTTGCTCTTATATCACTACTATATCCTAGTAGTAATCTTCTTCACAAAACTATTTCAAATTTTATTCTCTTTCTGATAAGCTTCAATGGCTGCACTAACCTCTGTTTCATTATCATTTCATATATCTAACCTTCAAACTCGAACAAATTACAGACAATTGCCTATTATACGCGCATCATCTGCCTCAGCATCAGCTATGCCTTCTCGTGAATCATCTTCATCAAGTGAAAGTACTGTACTAACATCACCAGTAGTGCCCTTTGTTGAGCCCTCTAAGACCCCTCAAAATGGACTTGTTAGATTTGTTCAGAGCACTGAGTCAACTGTCGAAAGGGTACAAAAAATTGATGTATTGCTACTTGTTGTTAATATGAACAGAAATTGATATCTAAATTTGAACAGGCGATATTTGACTTCCGCTTTCTGGCGTTCTTTGCTATTGGAGGTTCATTGGCTGGTTCACTGCTCTGCTTCCTCAATGTAATTCCTCATTGCTTAGCTTGTTTTTAACGAGTAGCTTTAATCTAAACCCTTGTGTATTTGTCTTAATTAAGAAATCTAATTGAATAGGTGTAAATTATTAATTTAGAATCGAGAAAATTAAAATAACTAAAATCTCATACTCATAAGTTTCAAATTTCGACTCTGCCTCTTGACTTTTGGTACACTTGTTGTATTTTAGACCATATGCAATCTAAAGGCTTAAACAGATAAGATGTTGGTTCATAGATCTTAAATGACTTTTACATGCTTTAGGGTGATATGGTATGTGAAACTTCTTTGCTTTGAGCAACTTTACGAGCTAATTTGTATATGATGAAAGTCAGGCTAACATTAATCCATTTGTAACTCTTGATCAGTTATCATACACTTGTGTCGATCGAAAACATAGTATCTAGGTGAATTGGTTATCACTAATCCATTTCTGAATTTCAAAAAAATTAGGCGTAAAACATTGATTTTCTGTCTATAGTTTACTGAAAGTGTAATACAGTTATCCTGAGCTAATTACTATTTATTTAGGTACATTTATGTTTTTGTAAGTTTTTCTCTACTGCTTTAAGGCATTGAACATGCATTGATTTTGCTTCATACGCTTAATCATTGACTAATCTGTGTATTATTCTTCCTTATAATTACAAGTCATCATCAAATAAGAGGTAATGCAACTTTACGGGTTCTATCAATTGTTTTTACAGTTTAATTCGCTTTTGTAGGGTTGTATCTACATTATTGACGCTTACAAGGTTTATTGGACGAGCTGTGTCAAAGGAATTCACACAGGACAGATGGTTCTGCTGTTGGTTGAAGCTATTGGTGAGTTTCTGAAATGATCTTTGATTTCTTAAAGATCATCATGCTTGTAATCAGAAAAATCGTACAAGAGGTACCTTGGTGAGGGGAGACATTCAATGATTGCACCGATATTTTGATTTCGAGATGAAAGCTTATCAGCACTTTAGAACTGTATTAGAATGTCAAGCAGGGGGTGATATAGTACTTCATTTTTTACATCGTGATCCTGAGTTTATTTTCCTTTTAATGCAGATGTTTATCTTGCTGGGACCGTGATGTTCATATTCGGGATGGGCTTGTATGGATTGTTTATCACTGATGTCTCTGCTGATGGGAGTCCAACTGCCGACCGTGCCCTCAAGCATTCTTCCTTGTTTGGGATGTTTGCTCTGAAGGTAAATATAGTGCACTTTGGATCTTCTTATGTACCCTATTGCTTTCCCAAATCTGTTTGCACTCGAATTATAACCGTTCTTATACTTCCAGTATATATTGTTGCCTTATTCATAAACTTCAGTGTGTTCAAACCTGTTTGATTACTTGAGAAAGAAAATTATAAATGATGCTGGTTACTGTTATGAGTTGTGGCCATCTGGCATACATCAAACACGAAATGTATATATGTGCAACTGTAGATATAGAGTTATCTGTTTAGTTCTCTGGTTTGAATATTCAGTTGATGGTGCTATGCAGGAGAGGCCAAAATGGATGAAGATCAGTTCGCTTGATGAACTAAAAACAAAAGTTGGACATGTAATTGTTATGATCCTTCTAGTCAAGATGTTCGAGAGGAGCAAGATGGTCCCTATAGCCACTGGTACTGATCTATTGAGCTACTCCGTCTGTATTTTCCTCTCGTCTGCTTCCTTGTTTATTCTTCATGCTCTGCACAAGCCAGAATAAATGTTGACATGTACCATACTTGTGATACATGTATAGCCAAGTTATCAAACTTTTGAAAGTTGAAGCTAGCATTACAAAATAAAATTCTGAAAACCTTGGATTATTGCTCCAGATTTTCGGAGAACCGAATGCTTCTCCGTCTCATATAACTCAGCTGTGTTCACTAAAAGTGAATATACCACCAACTAACATTTACCACAGATTGAATAAAAGAACATAATAATCGAAAGGAAGCGTCTGCTGCCGGGAGTCGAACCCCGGGTCTATTGCTTGGAAGGCAATTATCCTAACCGTTGGACTACAAACACTTCTCGAAATAAAGTCATACTGTTTTTTTATTTAACTAAAAACACATGACACAGAAAGTTGTCCCCAAGCTCGACAATAATGTGAAGAAACTTATGGTTAATTATTAAAGCGGAAAAGGAAACAAATTAGTAGTAATCTTAGGAATAGATTTATGAATTGATTCCTTTCATAATAATCATTTTACGTTAGACTTTTGATATTAAAAGATTAACAAAATTTATAAATGTTATGATGAAAAAAGTGTGAGGTGTATTATCTCTTATGGTGTAACTAAATCGTGTGATTCATTATTAAAAGTGAAATCAATTTCAGTCATTAAGAAGATTTGATACTTAAAAACTCTATATAAATGTAAATTCACAAGTTGTGATTATCATGTGAGCTCTAAATAGGTTAGCTTGCAAAATAAAAGGTATAAAGTCGAGCTTATAGGAGTGTAAGATGATTCTTTAAAAACATATAAATTAAACATAGTGCGCGAGATAATATGAAATTAGAATATTAGAGAATTTACTTTTCACACAAGATATTTTTTTTATTGTTATTAATCTTTGTAATTTTTAAAAAAAAAACTATATAAAAAATAAAAACGAAACGTTTACTACGACTTAATTCAGTCAAGGTTATATTGTAATTTATGCATGAAACTACCTAATACTTATCATAACAAGCCTAGTGTATCATTTAAATTTTTCTCAAAGCTTCTTCTAAAATAAGTAAAAAGATCATGTTGCGTTAACTCACCCAAAGAGCTCACCGCCTTTAACACAATTTTAAAGTAATTTTTTTTTGTTATGGACGTTTTAAATATCTATCAAAATAAATAGTAAATTATAATCATTTTAAATGTACTACTACTAACAATTTTGGAAAAATAAAGTTTGAATTATAAAGCTTTTTAAGTTTTCTATAACATTTTTATTAGGTTTATACATTTTGACAAATAATATTTTAATTTCGAAAAAGTAAAATTTAAATTTCGCTAGCATTTAATGATAAATTTTGGAATATATTTTTAAAAATTATTTTTCAAATATTTATTAACCTATAAAATTTAACAATTTTTTTTTTAAAATTTAAAAATTTATTTTCAAATATTGATTAACTTAGAAACCTTTTTCTAGAGTCTACTTTTTACAACATCTTTGCAAAAAAGTTTCTTTATAAAAAACACCAATTAAAAATTTATTAACTTAAAAAAACTTTTTTAGTACTCCTACTTTTTTACAACATCTTTACAAAACATTTTCTTTATAAAAAACCACCAATAATCCTTTGACACGCAGGAATATTTGGGCCCCAGAAGAGTAGACAGAGCCGCATCTAGAAGCATTGGTCACACGTTTCCCCAAGTCTCTTTTGGCGCCAAAATCATCTTTCGCATATCACAGCGTCTGCTTCTCTCCACTCTCTTTCGCTAGTAGCCGGCGAATTTTTCTCCGGCAAAGAAACCCTAGGAGAGCTTTCTATCGTGGAATTCGCGCCGAGATATTTCTCTGATTTCCTTTCTTCATTCCTTACCGGTTACTTCAATGTCGGAACGTCGGGCCAAACGCCCCAAAATCACCAGGTACTACAAACGATTCACTTACACTGCATACAAGTTTTGACCTTTCTCTCTTTTCTTGTGATCGATTACTTATTTTATTTTTTTAAGGTATTTTTCTGCAAAAAAATCTGGCGTGTTATAATATTAGGGTTTATTCGTCCTTTTGTTGTATAATTTCACTTGAATATCTGTAAAACCAATTCCAAAAAGCGTTTTACTGATATATCTGGTTATAGTTCTTGTTTGCTTGTTGAACTGATGATTTTCACCAACAAGATGAAACTGACAAGCCATAGACCGAGGAGGTTCGTTTTGCTAAGTTTCAAAAGGATCCTAACTCTTTGTGGCTTTGATTTTTTTAGTGAGTTCAATTGGAATACTGGTTTCATTGTTTAGGATGCTTATTTTGCATATTTGTGTTATAATGTGTAGGGGCGAAGATGATTATATGCCAGGAAACATAACTGAGATTGAGCTTCATAACTTCATGACATTCAGCAAGTTGACATGCAAACCAGGCTCCCGATTAAATCTTGTAATTGGACCAAATGGCTCTGGAAAGAGTTCTCTAGTTTGTGCAATAGCACTCGGTCTTGGTGGTGAGCCTCAGGTCAGAAGAAGTTGAAGGAATCAAAATATTATTACCTGTGAATTTCAGGGATGAACTTTTACTAATTGAGATGCAAATTGTGTAAAACTGCAGCTTTTGGGGAGGGCTTCTAGTATTGGAGCATTTGTGAAACGCGGGGAAGAATCAGGTTACATCAAGATTTCCTTGAGAGGGGAAACCAAAGAGGACCAGTTAACTATTGTGCGGAAAATAGATACGCGGAACAAGTCTGAGTGGATTTTTAATGGTAAAAAGTCATTATCTATAACAAATGCTTCAATTTATTAACTGTTTAACTCTATTTTTGTGAGGACTTGAATGATACAAGTCCTTCAGAACTGTGTTACTCTTTTCATGACATAATATGTTATAGATTAATGTTTCAAGTGGATGACTTCTTGCGTTATCTATACGAGTGAATCAAAGATTAATATTACTTGGAATTTTCTCAAATTTTCCAAGATGAATTATCCATATTCCAGGTCTGAAAATTCTTCGTCTTTTGATTGTCAAATTTCAAATT
The DNA here is from genome assembly GCA_029582685.1 of Solanum piurae. Lineage (NCBI taxonomy): Eukaryota > Viridiplantae > Streptophyta > Magnoliopsida > Solanales > Solanaceae > Solanum > Solanum piurae. The sequence continues at coordinate 6,122 of JAJOOO010034802.1, forward strand.
TAGGAGCTTGTGCATGTTCACTTTGCTATCCTTTTTCATTCTTATTATTCTATCCCGATCTCCTCTTTCCATTGTGATCTTTGCTTAGAAGGCTAAGATTCACACCAGAATTCTTCTCAGTTTAAGTTATGTTAAATATGGATATTCTTCTGTAATTAGGTTCAAATTGTTGCATCTTGTATGGAACACATGGTGAATCTTGTTTGCGATTTTGGCCCTCTTTCCTTGAAATGTTATGTTTCATGTTTATGAAGTTGGAATTTGTCTTGCTTCTGGTAATGGTATGAATGATTTGTAATTAGTTCAAAGCTTTGGCAGTATTTTTTCAGGAAGGAGACTGGAAGGTTGTTACTTTGGTCCTAGTGGTACTTTAGGAGGAAGACCAGAAGTTGTCACTTTGATGTTGTTGGTTTGCATTTGTCTATATTGCTTTAATCAAATTTTCCAATAGTGCTTTTTGAGCTCAACAGGGAAATAGATTTAATTGTTTATTTTCTATTTTTAACTCTCTTTGGTGTAATCTAGTCCTCAGAAGCCGGCTATGGGACACAATTATTTATGGGACACAATTATTATTTTTCCTATTACCTGTTATATACACTGGAGGATGTTTGATGACCAGCTTCTGCACCTTCCACTCCAATTAATCTGTTTCTGTTCCCTGTTGAATTTTTTTTCTCATCATCTTTAAGCATTTTCTGTTCCTCAACTGGAACTTCCTAAATATGTTTGGTTGAAGTTCTTTGAATATAAGTAGGTTCTTGCTTTGCTTTCTGTAAAATTATGTCTCTCTTCGGGTCTCGGGCAGCTCAACCTTTTTGGGGTCAGCAGGACATTGTTAAAATAGTTGAAAGAAAATGTAAATTAATGTGGGATACTTTTAGCAGTCATTACATGTTTTGTTTTTCTGTTTCAGGAAAAGCTGTGCCAAAGAAGAACGTAACTGATATAATTCAAAGGTTCAATATCCAAGTCAACAATTTGACTCAAGTGAGTTCTATGTCTGCATAGATGATGAATATGCCATGTTGCTAAAACATCAGTGGAACCTACATATCCGCACCCTAATCTATCCCTTTCTCCTCAAAAATGAAAAAATGTAAAACACACCAGTAGGATCTCTAAAATCTGAATTCTGAACACATTAACAAAACCATGTTTGCTCAACTCCCATTATTGAAAATTCTTCCCTTGCATGATGGGAATGTTTGTGAAATGGGAGTTTTAAGGAATTTCCCCTAATTTAAATACTGATCTCCAGTTATTTTTTGAGAATTTCCATTGAAAGATAATTTTGCTACTTATTTAGAAGAAGAAAAGATTTTGATGATGTAGCATGTGGATATTATCTTACTGATGATTTTTTATTGTCTTAATGTTACATTCTTGATATGTAGTGACCACTTAGCCAGTTCGTTTGGTTGTATGTCACCAACACTTCTGTTGATAAGTATAGCAAAACTAGATGTTTTCCAAATAATTGGATAATGTTTCAATTTGTCAATTTATTTATTTTTACAAAATATGAAGTTCTATAGTAATCCAGTTGGATTATTAGTTCACTATTAAGTCTTCAGAAATTCTTTTTCTCGTAGAATGACTTTTACTATATATATTTTCTTTTGGTATAATAAACAATTTATTACCAAAGAGAATATGTACATCACAAGATACTGAAGACTGGACAGTCCCCAAACCTTAGTCTTCAACTCTCTTATCTCAACATATCAAAGACATTCAACTAAGCATACTAAGGATAGAGATTAAAATCAATTAGTTTCCTGGCTAAACTAGTTCATACCTCCCCTACGGTGCACCTCCTGAATTGTATGTCTCATGACTGATGCGGATGGATTGCTTACCTTCTGTAAGATCCCCATGTCCTTTCTCTCCATATCCAGTAAGAATCCAGCACTTGATACTTAGGTCTGCTGAATTGTTACTTAATATGTTATAATCTACTTAGTGAATTCTTTTTCTAAGTATTCTGATTTTCTTAATAACACATGCTATGCAAATGTGAAGTCAAAATTCTGGGAAATGAAATCGTAAACACGCTCCATGCAAATGCACACGTAAGAATATTTAAATAGAATGATATGGCATATCATAGTTGCTTTGTTTTTTATTAAGTAAACAGTAAATGGTTTACTGATATCCAGCAATAAGATGGAGCCTGTGCATGTATAACGTAGAGGACTATAACAACTATGCTCCCTCAAGTCCTGGTGCGGACTATGTACATTTTGTGGACCTGGAATTCCTTTAGTGTCGTATGGTAGTAATTGGATTTATGAGCTTAACCACATCATCTATATGTTTGGCTTTACACGAAAAAGAAAGTTAGCAAAAACTATCACACTTGGTTTTGCTAGTGGCTTCTATTATATTCTCAAACCATTTTGGGTTGGCAGATCACGGTTGTTCTGAACCAGAGTTAGCTCTGGAAGTTTCATGCACGTGACAATTTTTATGTGAATTATATACTTATGCCGCATGCAAATGTGGTCCAGTTGCACTGTTTTTGCTCTCATGACTTGGGGGAATCTCAAGGTTTAGGTCTAGGAAGCACCTTCTTTATCCAACCACATCATGTACTTTGCTCTTGGGCCTTAAGTGGATGTTGTACTGAGTGCTTAGAGTTCTTCCAATTTGCTCTACACAAAGTCTCTTATTTTGATGTCTTATTTGGTCACCATTTTGTGCCATGAGCAGAAGTATGTATGATGGAAGACCATCGATATATTCATAAAATTCTTCATTATCCTTCTATTTTTACATTTTTCACCAACTGGTCTATGTTGACTTTGTTGTAGAAGATTTACTTTTTATCTGCTTGTCTCTTTTTATTGTTTATCTCTAGCTCTTCAAACAATTTTTATAACATCTTGGCAGAATAGATCAGGACCCTCTAAACTTGTCGAGTTCTATTTTGTGCGCACCTAAACTTTGCTTTGGCCTAATTAACCCCGTGAACTTGGTAATTTGATTTTGCCTTGACCTCCCTAGACCTGATGTGGCACAAAGCGTGAATGCGCTCTCTATTAGGCACATGGGAGGGAAGAAAAATCAAAATAATCAGCTTCCAAGTGGTTATTTTCAATCGTATTTCTCCATAATTGATGTACTAGACTCAATTTAGTAAAATATAGTAGGATTTGAAGTACATGTTGTAAATATTGGCCAGTACAGTTTTAGTATTGACTTTTGATTTTCGAGTAATATACAAAGTTACTATTCAATTTTTTTTTGTATTTCTCTATATGTTTTCTTAATATATTGCATATTTAAGTCTTAATGTGTTTTTTATTCTTTTTCTGATGCACTGATTATTTGTTTCAACTATATATTTCTTTTCATTTTTTGGATCCAAATTTACAAAATTTAGTTGGAACTTCATTTATATTAGTTAAATTAATGAAGTTCAAACAAGTATTTTCTACATAAAGGAAAGAAATGTGTATTTTTTTTTCATGCAAAGACTATTTATTTCAATTGCGCACTCGTTCTTTTCTCAGGTCAAATATGTAAAATATTTGATTGAAATTTTATTTATTTCTTCTTTAGATGCAATGATTATTCGTTCTAGTTGTGTGTTTCTTCTTTTCCTGGCCTTGATTAGAATATCATTATCTTTAGCCAAATAAAAAATATTATAGTCAAAATATCATTGTTCCTTTTTTTTTTTTTTGTAGAATTGGCCCTGAAAAGATGATATAAATAATTAGTGAACTTAGAAAGGTACAAATATATATTTTATTCTAAAAAAAGCACACGACCCTTTGGGGTGGCCCAGTGGTTTGGGATTGGGACTTCCATGTTGGAGGTCTCAAGTTCGAAACCCTTTGCCAGCGAAAGCAAGGGGTTTGCCTTCTGGATCGAGCTCGTCGCACGGGCTTGCCTAGTGTGGGTTACCTCTCCTATGTGGTTTGCAAGCTATTGCATAGGAGCGGGGGTTTTACCCTGTGCGCACCCAAATGGTAGCGGTTGCGGGTTTCCCTTGTCATAAAAAAAAATAATCTAAAAAAAGCACATGGACAAAAAAATCCATGTGGTATTACGTGTGTCACACATCCATGGGTTGTTAGTGTCTAGGGGGTTATGACATCAAATTACCAAGTTGAGGAGGGTAATTAGGTCAATGCGAAGTTTAGGTGTGCACCAAATATATTTGACAAGGTTATGATCTATTCTGCTTGACATCTTTTTAATTGTCTTAATTACTCCCTCCATTTCATTTTATGTGACACTGTTTCATTGAGCACTAAGAACCCATTTGGATCGACTTAAAAAAAGTAGCTTTTAAATAAAAAATAATAAGTCAAACTTAAATGACTTTTAAGTCAAAAAATAAAACGTAGGGGCATGCCTACTTTTTTTTAAAACTTGTTTTAAGTCATTTTAAACTTATTTTAAGTTATTTTTAAGCTTGCCAAACATTTCCTAACTTATTTTAAGTTAATTTTATATTTGTCAAACACTTTCAAAAGTCAAAAACTGTGACCAACTTTTAAGCCAATCCAAACATCCTCCAAGTTTAAGAAATATTTTTGAAATTTGTGATTTTAAACATGGCATGAATTTTATGTGGCCTGAAAGTGTGTCATTAAGGGTAAATGGAATTTTATAGTTAAGTTGTTTACAAATAAAGAAATATGCCATTCTATTTAGAAAAACCAAAGGAAACAATGTCAACTTAAAATGGAACCGAGGGGTACTCTTCCTTTTCAACTAGTCATATATATTTTCCTTAAAAAATTTGAGACCTTAAACTAAATAAAGAGTTTACTTCCCTCTTGTAAGATTTCCTTCCTTGTCTTTATAATCTAGTTGCTGATTTATGCTTATTCTATGGGGAGGACCTCAGTTTCTACCTCAAGACAGGGTTTGTGAGTTTGCAAAGTTAACTCCTGTTCAACTACTTGAAGAGACTGAAAAGGCTGTGGGTGATCCTCGGCTACCAGTCCAGCATGTCGATCTTATAAGCAAAAGTGAGGAGCTGAAGAAGTCTGAACGAGTTAGTTCCTACTTGCCAATCTGTGGAAGCTTTCATAAATTTACTGCAAAGCATTTATTAGTGAACAAGGAAGACGTCTTGCCTTATTTTTTGACAATTCAAACTGTATGAAAATATTTCATTATTGATTTTAGACTGTGAAGAGCGGCAGAGAGACATTGGATCAGCTGAAGGAAGTCAATTCTCAACTTGAACGAGATGTGGAGCGTCTTCGTCAGAGAGAGCAACTCCTGGGACAGGTGAGTTTGGAGCTTCTTCCTAAACTTTGGTGATAGCTTTAATCGACTATTAATATGGTTTGTAGGATATGCTACTGATCTCCCCAAAAAAGTAAAATAAAAATAAAAATTTCTGTTATTAATATGTTTATAGGCTGAAACGATGAAAAAGAAATTGCCATGGCTGAAGTACGATGCTAAGAAGGCTGAGTTTCTGGAAGCTAAAAGGCAAGAGCAAGATGCCAAAAAGAAGCTGGATGAAGCTGCTGAGAATTTGAATGAACTCATGGAACCTATAGAGTATGCTAGCTTATTTTTTTTTTTTTTGATGACAAGGGAACCTGCAGCCGCTACCCTTTGGGTGCGCACAGGGTAAACCCCTCGCTCCTATGCAATAGCTCGCAAACCACA
>JAJOOO010034804.1:0-13643 GCA_029582685.1 Solanum piurae
ATATATATTTAGTACTAACACTTTTACTAAGTGTCTTTACAGGTACCCCGAAATCGCTTCTCATTGAAGCCATTTGAATAAAGTTCGAATACTATATTTATTATTGCGTATATTGTTCACGATAGGCAAACATTATGTCGTTTCTCATATTACTTGTTTACTTTATTATTTGTGTATATTGTATGTTCATTATATTTGTATATATCGTTTCATCTCCTCCTCAATTTTAAAAAAATGAATTCAGTCGGAACCCACATTTGTGGATTTCGAAAGATGCCTAACACCTTCCCTTCGAAATAACTTGAACCCCTTACTTAGAATCTTATGGTTTCGTAGATCACTTAATGGTTTCCTAGTTTTTTACTAAAATTAGGTGGCGACTCCTTTAAAATTCGTTTATTCTTAAAATTCTCTCAAAATTGAATCAATTGATTATTTTTTGAGTCACCGCGACGTTTCGCCCTATTTGAATAGAGTAGGGATGTCAACAACACCCTGAAGTTGATAGAAAATATCGTCAATTCTCGGAAAGGGATACTTGTTCTTTATAGTAACCTTGTTCAATTTGTGGTAATCAGTACACATCCTAAGAGAACTATCTTTCTTCCTCACAAATAAGACCAGAGTGCTCCAACGTGAGACACAGGGTCGAATTAAACATTTATCAAGAAGGCTTTTCAACTGCTCTTTTAACTCTTTCATCTCAGTTGGATCCATTCTATATAGAGGAATAGAGATAGGTCGAGTACCAGGATAAATATCTATGTCGAAGTCTATTTCTCTCTCAGGAGGGACTCCATGAAAATCATATGCAAAGACATTTGGAAACTCACTCACAAGTGGATCTGACTGAATAGGTGGTGTCTCAATACTTGAGTCATTAACTTGGACTAAGTGATAGATGCACCGCTTAGAAACTAAATTTCTGGCCTTAACATACAAAATAAAACAACCCTTAGGCACTACTAAACTACTCCTCCACTCTATAACTGGCTCATTAGGAAACTAGAACTTAACTACTCGAGTTCTATAATTAAGTGAGGCATAACAAGCATGAAACCAATCCATACCTAGAATAAAATTAAAGTCCATCATGTCTAACTTGACTAAGTCAGTCATGGTGTCCATATGATTGACAGACATGGTACAATCATGATAAACTCTCTCAGCTAGAATAGACTAACCAACAGGTGTGGAAACACTGAAAGGCTCAAGAAGTCGCTCATGAAGAATATCAAATCTCATAGCAATATACGGAGTCACAAAAGATAGATTTGCACCTGGATCAAGCAATGCATATACATCAAAAGTAAAGACTTTAATCATACTAGTGACAACATCAGGTGAATTCTCTTGCTCCTGGCGACTGGTGATAGCGTACAGACGGTTTGCTCATGCCTGTTCCTGAAGTAGCTCCTCTAGGTGCAGCTCTGTCTGGTGGAGCCGCTAAAGAAGATTGGGCTCTATTGCCCCCATTACCATTACCTTGCATGTTCTTAGAGAACTCTCTCATTAAGTGTCTGTTTGACCTCACTTGAAACAACCAGTAGAGCCATCACGACATGCTCCTAGGTGGTTTCTACCACACTTAGCACACGTAGGAGTCTAGTTGGCCCCTTGTGCCACACTACCTTGGGACTGAGCAGGTCGAGCTCTGAAGTTCTGCGAATTATGATTCCTGAACTCACATATGTTCTTTGGTGCATGTGAACTAGAAAATGATGGAGCAGGTCCAATTGGCTTTTGTTGAAAAGATGACCGGTTCGCATTACCAGCCTTTTGTTACCCGGACTCATTACAAGTTGTCTTAGCCTTCTTGTTGCGAAACTCTTCCATATCTCTCAATTTGTCCTCATCAACCTGCTGCACATGGATCATAAGCCTTGCTATGTCCATGTACCCTATCAAAATAGTTTCATTACCCTCTTTAATTGACAAGTGAGACAACCCAGACACAAAAAGCTCATCCTGCTCCGATCATATCAACAACCATCTCCGAAGCATAACAAGATAGTTGAGTGAACTTGAGGCTGTACTCATGCACACTCATGGATTCCTTCTTAAGAGTGAGAAATTCTCTTACCTTTGCCTCCCTCTGTTCACGTGGAAAGAAATGCCCTATGAAGTCACCTTCAAGCACAACCCAGCTCACAATTGGTGCCCCTTCATCCCTGCTCTTTTCCCATTAGTTGTACCAAATCTTCGCCACACCTTTAAGTTGGTATGCAACTAGCTACACTCGATCAACATCACCAATATTCATAACCTCAAATACTTTCTGTAGTTCCTCCACAAATTTTTTCGAATCTTCAGTGACACTTGTCCCTGTGAAGTTTGGAGGATTCATCCTCAAGAAATCACGGATCCTGGATGTTTCAGCCATATTCTTATGAATCCCTCATTGTTGCCCAGCTTGGTTGGTCACAACCTGACTCAACATCCAGATATCATCCCGTAACTCATCATTAGTGCCCTCTCTTTGGGGTTGCACTTCTGGCGCATTGGGGTGCCCTTGATCCTGGGGATCAACATTTCTCCTAGTAGGATGACCTCGAACAACTCTTCATGGAGACATGATCTGAAAGATACGCGTAAGCACGAATTAGAAAGAAACTATTATAGAGTTGAACTCTATCGCATGAAAAGAGTATGAAAAAGTGAAATATTTCCTAAATGTTATAGCCTCCTAATTTTAGATGTTGCACGCTTCACATTGATATCCAGGACTCTACAGACACAGCTACACAGACACCTTAAGACTCTTAAACTCTGTGTTCTCATACAAAGTTTGTCACGTTCCGAACTTACACCCTGGATGACCGACATCCGAGAACCATTGTTGGTCCCCAAGCGAATCCTTGGCCTGACTAAATACTCAGCGGAAGACTTACTCAATAATATATGACCTCAAGATTAACTCAAAAGTCTCAAGATAAATAACTTAGAATATTTAAAGTATTCAACTAGCCTTAAAAAAGAAACTCAAGTCTTAAACATTAACAATGGAAATGGAAATGGAAATGGAAAAGACTCCTCAAAACACTTATGTCTATGAAGCCTCTACTAACTATGATAGACGTTGGGAAAAGACCCACGACATCTTAATAAGACTAAAAATAAAAGTGGAATCCTCCGAAAGCAAGGAGGCTCACAAAAACTAATTGAAATTGTAAGTGGTATCAACAAAGCACCCATTGATAACCCTAAATACATGTATCTGCATCATAAAAAGATGCAAGCCAAATGGCATCAGTATATTGAATATACGAGCATGCAAGGGGTACTCTAAAGCATAGACATAAGCTTGAATTGATATAAACGAAGAACATACTCACCTCATCTCAACGCAACTCAGCTTAACTCAAGAATACTCAACTCAAGGATACTTAACTCAATTCAATATAAAAGCAACAATAAAGATCCAGTATAAAAAAAAGCTTTTAAAACAGTAGATAATAAATCAATGTATATAAAAATACAATAATAAACTCTTTACTCTTATTTGGGAGATTCTCTAACTGAAAACCATCACTATCAGCTATGTGATGATACATCGTCTCGACCATGCTGCCAGAACTGTCATATATTCTGCCGGAGTATACGACATCCCCAACTAAGTGGATCCACTAAGCTATGCTTAAAAGTAATAAAGAATTGTCTAAGAAGTATGATCATTTACCTATGTTGGCATACATGGTTTATGAGAATTTTAAGTTATCTGAACTCATCCCCATATCGGTTCTCAATACTATCCCAAATAATATATATAACTCATGGTCATATGTTTTTAAAGAAAACATAACTCCTCCTCAATTTGAGATAATTACGCAAAAGAATCTCTGCAAAGAGATAATGCTCAAAACTCCTCATGAACTCATTTAGAAATCAAGGTTTCTTCTCATCTTAAATGTAAAAGTGTTACATGCTTGGGAATACTTAGTACCCTCATACTCATTTTAAAAATTAACTCAACTCTCCTCATCCTCATACTCAAGTATTCAAGTCTTAAATCAAAGTGACTTAAAAGACTTCCTCAAACTTTACTATTAATATTTACTTTGATTTGAAATGAAAATTTAAGAGTTATGATTAGAATGTAGGATCTCTCAATAGTTTAGGAAGGTTTATATAGTTGAAAATAAGAGCAGAGCGAAGACACAAATTGGAGAACACTAGCGCAACGCGAAGAGGGATTTTAATTTTTAGTCGCGAAACAATTTTTGAGGTAGAGAACTCTATATCCTCTCTGTGACGCGTAGAGGAGTTAATTATCTTGGAACCTAATTTTTAAAGCGCCTCCGCGACGCGAACGTGGGCACGTATTTTTGCCCAATCTTCTCTTCCTCTCCCAAACTCGATTCAACTCATACCCACTTCAGTTCTATGGTCAAATTTCATTATATTTTACAAATCCAGAACATTTTCAATGAATCCATACAGAACTCAATCAAGAGACTCAACTATTTCGCAAAACTCTCACCTTAAGGATTTCAAAGACCTCAATTTATCAATTTAACTCAAGAACTTCTCAAGAACTCAATAATCAACTACAAGAATGAATCCATGGGTAAAATTTTATATGATTGGTGTGAGGGTTAGCAAACCAACACAATGAAAGCTTACATACCTCGAAAGAACTAAGTTCCTGGTGATTTCCCCAAAATTTTGAAGAACTTCTTGACAACTTCCTTTTTTCTCCTCGTGAACTTTGCCCTAGATTCTACAATGTTTTAGACTTGAGTGAAAACTGATTTTAATCAGCTTTGACCCCTAATTGGGTGAAAAAAATGTGTAGGCCTAGTAGGGTAAGAAAAAGACCAAAATACCCCTTTTTAATTTGGATGAACTTCCTTAACTAGACAGGGTGAACTCAAACGGGCATATCTCTCTCATCCGAACTCAAAATTTCGCAAACTCTATGGCATTGGAAAGAAGACTCAACGACCTTCGATTTGGTATCTCATGGGCCACCTAACTCATCTCGTGCTGAAAGTTATGATCGTTTGAAGTTGACCCAAAACTTACAATTTAAGAGTAACTTGAACCAAATCTCAATTTAGCTCTTTCCAATTTAGTTCTTTCTATATTTAGCTCTTTCTAAGACCGAGGTATTTCTATAGTGAAGTTTTCATACTGGGTGGTAAGCATATCCACCTTATTAGATTCCTTCACTTGTTGAGTTTCTTCATGAGCAGTTTTGAGACAGTCTCATATCTCCATTGCAGATTCACAAGCAAAGATTCTATTGTATTCGTCACTCTTATACCACATACCAAAACTTTTTTGCCTTGTAGCTTTTCTCAATCTTCTTTCTATCAACCTCACTATACTGTTTTCGGGTTTTTGGAACAACTTTTGTGATATCTCCCTCCTTTAACTCAATATTAGGAATGTAAGAACAGTCAGAAAAATGTCCCATAGTTTACTATCCTCAGCCATCAGACAGTCATGCATATGTGTCTTCCACCACCGATAAAACTGGTCATTGAATCGAGTTGGACTGTTTGATGATTGACCATTTTCCAGGTTTAGTGGAGCAATGATAACGCTTAACTACACTTCTTCTGATTCAAAGTGTAGGTGGTCGCTAATAAACCCAACTATGAGTTGGGGTCGATCCCATAGGGAGTGATACGATAAAGAATTCAAATACGAAGTAAATATGTGTTCTAATCTTTTGTAGAAGTAAAAGGGTACGCAACATAAAATAAATCATGAAGTTTCAATTACCAATATCAAAGGGGGGAATTCTAATAACCAAATGCTAACAAAAAAAATAATTAATGCGGGATTTGAATGATTAGAAATAGGACCTTAAGAATGTGATCAATCGAATTAATCTCAATGGGTAGGATATGTTTTGAATATAATATTCATCTCTAGATCAACTATCATGTTTCGAGTGAGTTCTCTCGAACCTCAACCAACTTAATAATACCAAACAACCTAATTCCTTAATTAACCCACTTTCTCAAGTTGGGTTGTAAATATGCAAATCAATACAACTATCAATCATTCATTCTACTATATACCTCTTTCCCAAGCAAGCATAGAGAGCTAAGCTAGAACTGAATTTGCAACTTTAGTTCATCAATTAAAACATGAACCTACAATTAAATCCATTTCAAAACAACATTAAATTCAGCAATTAATAATTTCCACAAGCTAATTTATGTATTCGATTACATTATCACACCCTTAAGGGAATGGGTTTTATCCAACCATAAAAAAAATTAAGAAATTGTTACCAAAAAGATTATCCATCCGAATTATCAACAATCTGCAATACTCAATGACAAAATTAAAGCTAGAATCCTAAATCCTCAAATCCGAGATTCAAATCTTCTCCAAGAATGTTCAACAATGTAAAAATATGTAAAAGCATTCAAAACTGGGGAATACACTCTATGGGATCTCCTTTTCTCTTTTAAAAAAATAAATTTATACGTTCACAAAAGCTTCCAAAAATCTCAGCACGGAGTCCACTTGATGAAATTAGTCGGGATCGCCGATCGACTCGGTGATCTGCCGAGTTGAACTTATTCTCGTCTTTTGGCTTGACTCATGCATCCAATTGTTCTGGACGTTTAGGCGAGCTGGGTAGTGATCGTCGATCCATTCGACACATCGCCGAATTATCATTTGCTTTATCTAGGTTGTAAACAATCCCAAAATATTTTAGATCAGTGGTCTATAATCTTTGATCTCATTTTTTTCCAAAACCTAATGTGTGGGGGGGGGGTGGACGCCTACGGATGTCCATAATTACAGTAAATATTTTTCTTCATTGATCGACAGTTTTTTACTCAAAGTAATTACATAATTTACACAAATAACATTGACATTCAAAGTAATAACGGTATAACTAAATGATATGAATTAAAACTAAATGGCATAGCTAAAGTGGTTTTCACAATTTTGGAAAAGTTGTACACTAATTAAATTAAAGTGGAACAACAACAAAAAAAATCCAAAGATAACCTTGCTGACGAAGACACACAAATTTTGAATGTGAATTCACGTGATGCAGTTGGAAGAGTTAATGTTCACACTTTACATCATCGTGATTTGTTGGAAGATTCTAATCTGTCACAAATTGCACACACTTTTCATAATTTTTTGTTTTTCCTCTCTTTTCTCGTTTTTCTCTCACGCATAAAATACTCATATAAGTCACGTTTCTTTTGTTCTGTTACTCTATCTCATTCTATATATAAAAGTTTATATGCATTCAATTTCAAACTCATCAGCTTCTATTACTCTGTTATTATAGTTTCAAGAATTCAAAGCTTTCGATTCTTGATTTTCTAGCATAAAAAAGTTTTCTTTATTCAGGTTAGTGTTTGTAAATAGAGTTATCTCTTGTTCTTGTTCATTTTGATTGATAATAAAAATTGTGTAGTTTGAATCAAGTGCGGAAGATGGATTCAGAGAATGACTTTGTTTCAAAAAGGTGGACCAGACAACAATCTTTAAAATATATGATGGAGATAATTGAAAAGAGGAACAGAGTGAGTCAAAGTGGTAATCCTACGAATGTTAGTTGTGGAAGGAAAAGAAAAAATATGGAGCCTTCCAGAGGTGACGGGAGAAATATGGAAAACAATGGGCAGAGAAAGTTCAGTCTAGGAACTCGTGAGTCCTTCACGAATCAACCTTTCATTGAAGAAGTATCTGATGATGGTGCAAATTCATCGAAGGAGGAGAGTGATGGTGATGTTGTTATCATTAGCGAGGAGGAGGAGGAGGAAAATGGTTCTAATGTTGTTAGGGAGGGGGAGGAGGAGGAGAAGGAGGAGAGTGATCCTGATGTTGCTATCATTAGGGAGAGGGAGGAGAGTGATCATGATGTTGTTATCATTAGGGAGGAGGAGGAGGAGAAGAGTAATCCTGATGTTGTTATCATTAGGGAGAATGAGGAGGAGGATGGGAGTGATCCTGATGTTGTTATCATTAGGGAGGAGGAGGAGAAAGAGGAGAGTGATCCTGATGTTGTTATCATTAGGGAGGAGGAGGAGGAGAGTGATCCTGATGTAGTTATCATTAGGGAGGAGGAGGAGGAAGATAGTGATCCTGATGTAGTTATCATTAGGGAGGAGGAGGAGGAAGATAGTGATCCTGATGTTGTTACCATTAGGGTGGAGGAGGAGGAGAGTGATCCTGATGTTGTTGTCATTAGGGAGAAGCCTACTCCGATGTTGAATGCAACATATGAGGTTGTTCCTTCTACTTCAAGCATGTTTAGGGCGACAGTCGAATCCAAAGAGTTTACTGATACAACCTCATATTCCGAGTCAGAATTCAGATCTTCAACTGATGCTCTTCGAAAGAATCGGAAGAAGATTCTTGAAGAGTCTGAGTTTCTGAAATTTATTGTTAAATCAATAAAAAATGTCAATGATCATAATAAAGTCACTCCTCCTGAAAAGAAGGAACAAGTTTTTGTCACAGAAACACTTTCTTTAATATTCGGATTTGAAGACCATGAACCTCTTCCTCCAGAGAAAGAAGAATGGGAAAAGGAGATTGACAATCTTTTTGTTGAAATGAACATGTGTATCGAAGAATTACATAATGGCTTTAGAAATCCATTTGTTTCGCCGATGCAGAGTGGACAACTAAGTGATTTTCAGATGGGGAACCACCATCTTGTTCTAGATGAACAAATTGGACTCATCTGTTCAGTTTGTCCATATGTCCATTTGGAGAGCAAGTACATCTTCCCTCCTTTTGTAAGTATACGAGTTTTGTCCTATCAAGCACTTTTCTTTCCAAATATTTTTTGAACTCTGTTCTCCAATTTATTTATGGTTCACTCTTAAATTCTTGAAATTTTGTGTCATCTGCAGGCTCAGAGAACTCGAGGGAGGTACGAAAGAAAACATTTTGAAGAGTCGCCATCACTCTTGGATGTTCATGGCTTCAGAGTTTCTGATTTTTATGGAGAAGGAACCGTGTGGGATTTAGTTCCCCAAATTGCCAAAGCGACAATGTATTTTCATCAACGTGAAGGATTTGAGTTCATGTGGAACAACGTTGCTGGAGATATAACTCTTGAGAGGCTGAGAGAGCCCCAATCTGTGAGTAAGGGAGGATGCATTATCTCACACCCACCTGGTACCGAAAAAACCCGACTCACCATAGTGTTTCTTCAGTCATTTCTGAAGTTGTTCCCACAGTGTCGGCCTGTAATCATAGCTCCATCTAATTTGCTTCTTAAATGGGAAGTCGAGTTCCAGAAATGGGCGGTGGACATTCCCTTCCACAACTTGAACAACAAGGACTTCTCTTTAAAGAAAGATGAAGGTACTGTTGGTGTCTTTAACTGTTTATCCCGTGCTGTGAAAAAAAATCCACACCTTATACGCATGGTGAAGCTGCAATCTTGGGCGAAAAGTCAGAGTGTTTTGGGAATCAGTTATGACTTGTTCAGAATTCCCACGGGAGAAGATGGAGAGGGTTATGCCAAAGAGACTAGAGAAATACTTCTAAAATTTCCTGGTCTTTTGGTCCTTGAAGAAGGGCAGAATGGTTGGAATGAGCAGAGTCTTGTGTGGAAAGCTTTGAGAAAGGTTGAAACAGAGAAGCACATACTTTTGTCTGGAACTCCATTCAAGAATAACATAAAAGACCTGTACAACACTCTTTGTGTAGTTAGTCCAAAGTTTGCTGCTGATTTTAAGCAGAAATGGGCTTCTCTTAGCAATTCCATTGACAAGAATGCTCGAGCGTTGGAAGAACTTAGGGATATTATTTCACCTCTTGTCCATGAATTCACCTTGTGTGGTATTTAATTTAAATTCTTGTAACCAAACTTCAAAAGGAAGCAGTTACGTTAGTATGTGCCCAAAAAGGCTCAAATGTTTTTTCTCTAAGGCTAGGATGTTGTTACTGCTTCTTTACATGCATTTTTATTGTAATCTGATTCTTAGTGGACAATGCAAAATTGATTGTGCTTTATCATCTAAATGATTCAATTTTCTGATGCCTAATCTGTTCTTTGTATTTAGCAATGAATACACCAGCTTTTCTATCATCCTCACTAGTGTAAAATTGAGTACAACTTAATTACCGTCGAGACTTTGAGGGAAAAATGATTATAGTATCTCAAAAAAGAAGTATTCATATTATTGTCTAGATTCATTCCTTTTCTTGACCTCTTCATAAAGGAAATAAAAATCCCATATGAGTATACACAGTACGACTATCCAAAAATGTGTATACATTACAACACGTTCTCAATGAGTTAATTTGCATCATTTAGTGAAGTTCAATGAATAGATAATGGTAAATATAAATCAACTCTCTTACGAACATGAACATCCTGTGGGTGACGAAAAATTGTATCTGCATTCTTCGTAAATATCCAGGGGTAAATCTGCACATTCTTGCATCCTTTCTTTTTTCTTTATACCAAAATCATAGAATTGCATCAAAGTGTCTGAAACCAGATATTATCCTCTCTTTTTTTCCTCTGTCATTCATACGTAAATTCAGATAATATTCCGTCATCTTAACATTGATAAACATTTCACTATACAAAGATCTAAAGATATGTCATTCACAAACACTTGTACTTTATTAATATGGATAATATATACCATCATTTACTCAGTTTATTTTAGTAATATTGACATTATATTACAAAATCATGTAATTCGGTAACTTGACATACAAGTGCAACACACGTGTCTAAAAAGAAGGGACCAGAGTCACCAAATGGAGAGAACCTCATATCAGTATAGACTCAGGATAGAGTTAGGCTTCGATGATGGTTCAGTAACCAAGAGATAGAACAACCCCATCACTCATGTATGCCTCTGGGCATTGCTATAGTTTGACAGTAAAGTTACAGTATCCCCTTTTGAAATCTTGATAGAGCCAGGTCTAGGATAACAACTATACATACCGACAATGTAACCAGCTTCATTTCCTGGTTCCTTTCCTTCCCCATATATTGGAAGAGACGAGCATATGAAACGTCCATCCTAGACCAGTGCAGCGGAAACATAGAAGAAGAAATTAAGAAAATAATCAACACCAAACTCAACCAAATAATCTTTTGAAGTATGACAATCATGTCATGAAATGAATGCTTACAACACTTCTTTTATCTGATGTTAAGAGAATGAAATTCGATATGGATTCGACCAACCAGTGTTAAGATGCAACCTAACAAAGCCAAGTATCAACAACAACAACATCACCAGTGTAGTCCCACAAGTGGGGTCTGGGGAGGGTAGACTGTACGCAAACCTTACCACTACCTCGTGGAGATAGAGACACTGTTTGTGAAACACTCTCGACTCAAATGTAGCAAATCCAAGTACAAAAAATAAATAAATATAAGAAACATAGCCAACAACAAGGGAAACAATGCAAATCCTACAATAGATGAACAAGAACACAACATAGTGTGATAATCAAAACACAATAAACACTCGACGGTGATTAAAAGAAAAAGCTTTTTGTACAAATACCTCTGTTTTTATTAGTAGGTTCATCATCTGAAAATCTATAAGAAATGTATACAAGTAATCCAGATTGTAAGAGAACATGATCAAAGAAACAAAATATAATAACTCAGAGTACCTCTCCATGGAGTGCCATCCCAGTCGCTCATGTATGTTGATGTACAGTTCCGTAGATGATATCTCCGCCACTAGGAAAAGTTATGCTTATCTTCTTTGTATAAGTGCAATCGACATTTGCAACAGATGCAGCACATGATTCCACTAAATATTCGATCTGAAGTAAAAGAAATTAACTAACTATTAACCAAATATATTGAGGTAGTAGCAAAGAGCTAAAAATGATTTCAGCTATGAGCTAAATTATCATTCACACCTGGCAGTGATGTCTTGCCACAACAGCAGTCGATTTTTCTGGATTTTTCCATGTATCAGTGATATCAAGTATATAAATTTTGACAGGCACAATGGAGGCCTCCCAATCAATATACTTCACTGTGTACTTCAGGTACAGGCTTCTCCTCGATCCTTGGAATCCGTCTTTCACCCTGCATCTTGTTTCATCATAACAACATCTCAACCCTCCAATGTAATCTGGCTCTATAACTCGGTCATGCTCGTCCTTGGTAACATTATAAAGATCACACCTGCATTCAGTACATCCCAATATATCTTCCGCACCTCGTGTATCAATTGCATGTCAATTGAGCAACCATTTCTCCTCATATCCAGGAGGTACTTCAACTGGATTACCGACTTCTATTCCATAAGGGTCTGGAACATAGGTGATTGTTTTTCGCGTCTCTGACCCAAGGCCAAAATATTGAGAAAGGCCTCCATCACATATCCCTGAGTTTCTCTTGACAATAAAATCTGATTGGTGGAACCCCACACCTTTTCGATAATAATATCTTACAACAACCCAGTGGTGAAGATATGTCTCGTAGAGGGGTACCAAATTCCCTGTCTCATCAACTACTTCAGCAAAAAAACTTTTGACAGCAATATGGCCTTTAGGGAATTTAATGTTGTTGTAATACTTGTTAGAGACAGATCCAGGTTCCAGCACAATCGTTGGTGATCGAAAGACAACAAATTTAACTCCATTTTCTTCTTTTACTCGAGATTGTGAACTTGGATCAGCCATTATTATCATTAACATCAAAACAAGTGAAAGGAACTTGTATTTTGAACAGCCTAACATCTTCACTTGGTACTAGTATATCTGTTGACAACAATATTCTCAACCAATTAACAACGCATACAGGGCAGGGCAGGGCGGGCCGCGGGTGAACTACAACTAAAATTCTAAATGAAGCTATGCAGGGCAGGGCTAGCAAAATTCAGGTTGATATGTTAAATATTACTAGTATAATATTTTCGTTGTATGTTCGATTCAGAAGCAAGATCCATTTATACAGTATGTTCACTATGAATCTACAACTAGTTTTGGTTAGAATACTAAAACTCTTACATTTGACAAGTTCTTCAAGCTCAACAATATGCGTATGTGAAATAAATGGTTGCAAACTAAAATAGTTAATTAAATAGTGATGAAATTAAGAAGTTACTCTGTTTCATTTTTGGATTAATTACTTGAGTGGATCCCTTTTAAAAAATAATTACTTATTTTAAATATACTCTTTAATTATTACCATTTATAACAACTTCTTTAATTTCTCTCTTTTCTCTGTCTCGCTCTTTCTCCTTTTCTTTATTTTTTTTCTTCTTTCTGTTGTTCCTTCTCCCTTCCTTTCTTTTTTGTTGCTCTTTCTCCCTCTTTTACTATTGCTCTTTTTCCTTTTTTTCGTAGAGTAGTCAATGATTCTAGCCTGAATAAAACTTATATCAATAATTAATTAGACAAATAATTTAATCGTAACAAATAAAGAGACATAAGAAACTGCAAAATGAATTAAACTTGAATTAAAAATGTATTACAAACATATTAAAGTTGAATTATTAGAATAGAATCAAACATGAATGCAAAATGCAGCAAACAAAAGAACATTCTTTGATCTGCATGTTGATATACCGTGAGTTTACGGTATTTCTAATACATTTCACTTACAAGTTGTGTGTGTCTAGAGCCATTTTATATTGGTTTTTATGTGTTTTATCATGTTTTGCAGGAAAGGTGTTCAGGCGCGGAAGCTTAGAGATAGCTGAAGG
>JAJOOO010034805.1:0-11771 GCA_029582685.1 Solanum piurae
TGTGAGTTAAAGTGCTCACAAAATTATGTTGTAAGATTTTAATATGTTATGTGTCAAAATTTTGGTTAAGAAAATTCAGTTGTTAACAGTTCCATTCAGATCCCACCTACAGCTTGGTTGATAATGACATTAATTCTTTGTAACTACATACTATAATCATAACAATAATTATGGTTCAATTCCAAATAAGTTGGGGCCGGTGATATGAAACATAAGCAATAGTAAGGACTATTCTGAGATAATGAGGAAAAACATTTATGATACTAACAATTTTAATGTCATTTTTAACATATACATGATACGGCATACTATAATAAAAAAGAGAATGATGGAGGTTCATAAGAAAGGAGTCGAAGGTTCTCCATTTGAATTTAGTTAATTATGTTCTTGACAATATAGTGTATGTATCGAAAATAGGAATATTACCGAATGATCATATGCAAGCTTCATAAAATAGTTCAATCCCGTGCGAAGCACGGATAATTTATCTAGTTATATTATATTTAGGGAGAATGAGGCTAAAATAATAGGATAAATAGTTCTATATTATTGGATCATTAAAATAGTTTAAATAAATTTCTTTTTATTTCTTAAAATTTTCATGGCAACAAATTTAATTAATAAATTAATTAAATAAGTTAAATGACTTTTGGGTTAAAATTCAAAGCTAAGTGATTTTCTAAAAAAGGAACTCATAATTTTGACCATAATGTTATCTCCTTTCATCAATCTATAAATTCACCTGTAATTATGCATTTTTCAGGGCGTTATTCTTTGTTTTTGGCATAGAAAATCTCTGATAATCATTCGCGAGTTAATATCTCAAATGGTCACTCAAGTGGCTCAACACTTGAGAAGCATAATTTTGTGCTATGTCGTTTTTGGCATTAGACACAATTTTTTTTGTAATACAATAGATCATCTTCGATATGGATGGACAAGAGGGGTGCATGTGCATGTGCCTCCACCTCCAATTATAAGTTTATGAGTTCGAGTCAACTAGGAATAAAAAAAAGTGGGAGCTCCTAAAGAGGGGTAGGGAAAAAAATCTCGGACAAGGACATTTGAGGATCCGTTGCAGATACACTTGTCATAATGTCATTCAATAATAGCAAGATTTCTAGGATGTCAACAGAATGACATATGCTATTCTAAAGGAATAAAAGAACAAAACTCGAACTCGAGTGAGTTTATGAAGGAAACAAGCCCCTTGCAAAACAGTGGTGACATTTCTTTTTGACTAATAAAGTGGGAAGAACCTATTAAGTTGGCATGGTAATTTATAAAACTCATCACTTCTAACATCTTTAGTATATACCACAAACTTGTCCCACCAATGCAAGCCACTGTCTTTTCGAGCTTCATCGTTACTAAATGGAAGAGTCCTATCCAAAAATACAGCAACTGCAGCAGCTATCGTGGCGTGTGACATGAAGATGACAGACATTGTGTCATTGAACTGCAGTTCAAAAAGAACATTAGTATGCGTTAGTTTGTAACGATAATTCGAAAACTAACAGAGTTTAGTGGATGAAAAATTGTGATTACCCATCTTGAATTTGTATGAAGAGGACCAGATACAGAATACATGTGATGCTCTCTGAAGTATTGTGGTAAGGAAAATCCCAGAAAAAGAGAAAATCCCAATATGAAGTTTGTTCTAAAGCTGTTAAGGTTACAGAATTGGAGAAATCCAAGACCAGCTGATGCTGCAATTCAACCAATGGATCAAATGTCAACAACAGCATACCCTATGTAATCTCACGAGTGAGGTCTCGGGACAATGGACTAAATGTCATTTGGAAAAAAAAAGTTGCATTAACAAAATGGTAAAAAATGATACATACACATGTATCCAAAGAAGATACAATACATTGCAGCCATGATTGATGCAGGTATTGAAGCAAAGAGTGCTCCAAATTTTCCTGGCAAACAATAAAGCATGTCACGAATTAAATCGATACATCACATCAGCTAGCATACAGAGGAAAAGCGACTAGTTTTGGTAGAAACAAAATTAGTCAGTCCTTCTCCATCAAGTAATGGATTCTCGTCTTTGAATCAATATATACATTAGGATTAGCATACCTAAGATGGAGAAGAAAATCATAAAACCAGCAGATATTTGCACGACTCTTCGGCTTCCAACTCTTGTCATGGCCAATAGACCAGCGTTTTCCCTGTGAATCATAGTTAATTGATTGTTCATAGCCTAAGTCATAGTATGAGGGAATTCAGATTTAAAATATAGGAGATTGTTACGCTGTAGCAGCGCAACCAGTGACACCACCAAAAACGGCATTTAGCATAGTCCCAATCCCCTGCGATGAATTAAAACTCATGAGGTAAATGAAACTTGATACAGCGAGAATAGAAGAGAATATTTGATCTCACCAGCCAGCCAACACCCCGGCTAATGACAGAAGGTGGCACTGGTGTAGCACTTCCATATCTCGCTGATGCATGAAATACCCCAGTTGACTACACAACATAAGTACTCAAAGTAAATTCAAGAGTAATTTTCACTATAAAAATGAAAGACCAGTGTACCAAAACAATTAACAACTTATTTCTAGCAGCCAGTTTCTTTTTCACAGCATTAAGTACAAAGACTATGTGTTATATATCAACAGTGAACAGATAATTAGAGGTTCAGAGAACAGACCTCCACAGAAGCAACAAAAGAAGCGATCATCATGGTAAAAGCATCTCCAAATTTGAAAGTTGGAACCCCCCATAGGAATAGATATGGCAGGTCGATCCTGCATAAAGTAGCGCAAGTTGCAGCATAAGACAGACACTCCTGAGAGACATGATAAAGAGATAGGAATTGCCACTTGGTGATGTGCACATAAAATAGAAATCTCACCAAGGAGATCCAGCAATGAGTCCAGAGCTATCAGTGCGACAATTTGCTTCATTTTCATTCTTGTATGCACCACTCCAGGTCAAGATTGCTGCATAAAACCATACAATTGCTATAGAGAAGAGCATTGCAAACCGGTCACATATGGGCCTCTTTAATTTGAGATATGTTGGTAGATACTGCAAGAACATTGTTACATTCAGGGAATCAAGTGTGAGTAGGAATAGGATAAACAATATGAAATACTGTTGCCGCGACATGTCAAATGAGAAATCTTTAAGTTAGGAGAAAGTTAAGCACAATGCACAAAAAAGGATAGTGTGATGGCAAAGAGAATACAAAATAGTATCCTCTTCAACAACCTCATGAATTAGGAACAAGGTACAATCCAAACTTAAATTCATGAATAAGTGAATGGCATTACTTGCCTGTGTGATGACAACCATGAAAATTAATTGTGGTATCCCAACTTCAATACATTCTGCAATCTACAAAACAAAGGTTACAAAAGATAGTTGTGAGCTTGTCTGACCTCAACTTGATTGTGACTGAGGCGTGGTTGTTATTATTGGTTTAAGCAATCTGAGATTCTCATCTTTACAGAGAGCATATTTTAAATCAAAATCATATTTATGAGAAAATCTAGGATTGGAGTTCTCACCAATGGAAAGCCAAGATGGTAGAGCCCTAGTCCGGTAAAGGTAACAAGTGGTGCCACAGATAGAGGGCTAAGTAACCTAAATTATAGAATCAAATTAAGAAATACAGAATTATGCAGCAAAAAAAGAAGACGATGTAAAGTTGATGCCACATGATCAAGAGTCAAGACTGGAAAAAAGAAGAACATATTAGCACACACCTTACAACATTTCTCCACAGGCCAAGAAAGCCCAGTAGAATTTGGAAACTAGAAGTAACAATAAGAGCCCCCTGTATGCTCCTCATTGTATGCATAAACCTCTGTGGATTTCAATCATGAAAAACAAATTCAAGAAGCATCAACTCAATTGACAACCTGGAACCCCACCAACACAAACCAACTCACAGTCCCACACAAGCAACCATAGGCAAATGGTGCCTGGTTCACTGAGTTCAACCCTCTCATTTCAAAACGCGGCGAAAAATTGCAACAAATATTAAACTCAGAACTCATAATTTCAGAAGTGCAATGATTCAGTGATAGAATGACGGAGCCAGGATTTTCACCAAGGAGTTCATCATCTATAGTGTAATTTTTCAGTTAAGGGAATTCGGATGAACCCTTTTCCGCCCCTTTAGCTCCGACACTTTTAAATGACAAAAACTTAAAAGATTGAATCCATCAAGTTAAATCTTGGATACACCCCTAGCCTTGGACCCCTCTCAAAAAAGAAGAAGAGAATAATGTTACATTACCAGCTCAGGATCCTGAAGAACTGAGAGCTTATTAGCCTGGATAATTGAGATAATTGGTATCAAGTATGCATATGAACCTCCCATTACCAATGGCAATCTGGTCCCAAATAAGGATTGGAGTAATGTATTCACTCCTGAAGTAAAAAGCAATGTCTGTACTATTTTTGCCTTTTCATCCTACAATTCAAAAACTGGCTGAAAATCAGTTGAATCAATAAAAGGATAGTAATATACAGGATCAATTATCTAGTGGTAAAAGGGGGAAAAAAGAAATTATATATGTTTGACTATAGATTTTGAAGTTGAAACTTAAAATTTGAAAAATTGAGTTTTTGAAGTAGTGTTTTGACATATTTTACTTGGAAAAAATTAAAGTTATATGAGTGAAAGTGCCAAACATCCAAATACTGGGCCAGTTTTTGGGAACTTGAAATTTCATGGTCAAATAGATATTTGAAGATTCATTTTCAAAATCTATGAACAAATGCTAGCTTAGTCATAATGATGAAAGAAAGGGATCTTAGTATCTCAGTTGGTTGGCTACTTGAACTTTCACCTTGTTGGTGAGGATTCGATTCTCCACCTAGTAATCTCCTCCCCGTTTCCCTTCCCCAACCTCCTATATAATTTAAATAATAATAATAAAAAGCTGAGATAGAATAGAAAGAAATTCTTACATTGCCACCACCCATTTGAGGAACTATGATACTTGGAAATAAGACAATATTACCAAGACTCAATATGTAATGCTGAAACCCCAATAACAATGCTTCCCCTGCATTATCATATTACTAATCATAATCTTAGTTCAAATCCTTATAAACAATAATTGAAAGAGGAAACTATATAACTGGTCACTGTATATAACTTAAATCGCGTAAGTTTTAAATTTGCACGTACCCCAAGGTGGTGGGCTATTAACACAGTATTGTACATTCTTAAGTTGTTCCATAACTGGATGAGGATGTAATTCTTCAGCCTTTTTAGCTCCATTGTTGCCAGTAGACATGATTGAAACTTAGAGATTGGTTTTAGAGAAAGTTGAAAATTGGTGCTACTTCATGCATTGACAATATTGACTTTTTTCGTTGTAGCAAAAGAATGAACGTTACATTTGTATTGTTATAATTAAACATATGATATGAAACTAATTGAGTATATTGCCGTTACAAATATTTTTGGCCTTAGTTTTAAAGAGTGAAAGATATGAATTTAATAGTATGTGATACCAAAACAACTCATCCTCCTCATGTATGAAAAAAGCCCTGTGCTTTAGTATCTTGTGCTGTAACTCTTACTAAAGACTAATTTTAATGTTAAAATCCTCTGGAAAGGTTAAATGGGATTATTTCATCCCTGATATACGGAATCCAGGATCCTTATTCAATGCATTATCCCCTGGGATAACAAATTTTTAATTGACACAAAGTTTAATAAAATAAAAAATGATTTTTGAATATTATGATTTTAAACTAAAAACACATAAAATATACTAAATACTCTTCAATCTTATAGTCTTAACGAAAGTCGGAAGTTAAGAGTTGCTAAAAGAAAAAGAAATATGTTTTTTAAACTGAAAAAGAAAAGTAGCACAAACAAATTGAAATTAATGGAATACTCGTAGTTAATATATAATAACAAAGAAAGAAAACTCATTTTGGGTCGTCTCCGCTCCTTAAGTAGAAGCCCCGTTACTTTAATTTAGTGAAAGCATTTTCGTATATATCATCATAATCATAATTCATAAGAGTGTTAGAAAAATGTTTTTCACGAAAATAAGTGAATTTTTTATTTATTTATTTTATGTAAATAAAAAATAGAGGAACTTTCACAAATAACCACTATAATAAACTTAATTATGCTTCATAGCTATAGTTTGCATATTTACGGGTTGTAGCTATAGTTTAAGCTACCTCATTTGTATAATTCGCGGATTGTATAATTCGCGGGTACATTTGTATAATTCAGTTATTTTTGTATAAACTCAAAATAACTAATTTATACAATTACAAACATCAAAAGTGCAAATAGTTATACAAATTATATTATACAAATTCTGAATTATACAAATGCGCGAATTATACAAAACTAAAAAGCTGAGCTGTGTAATTATAGCAAAAAGTAAGCCGCGAATTATAACTAAGGTAAACTATAGCTATATTAAGTAATTAACTAATATATGTTTGCTTATACGCGTAATTTTCTCTAAAAAATATCATCTTGAAAATATTTATATATAATATAGATAAATATTATGTGAAGTTGGTAGGGGTGTGGGGTGGTAGGGACGGAGGTTACTGGGTAGGGTGAAGATAAGGTGTGTTGGAAGTAAGGAGAAACATTATTTTTCTCAATTTAAAAAAATTTATTTATAGAAAAAATATCAAAAATTGTGATCAACCAATAATACGTGAAAATCCGAACTTACTGAAAATATTTTTTAAAGTAATAGGTAATTTATTTTTATTAGCAGATAATTTATAAGATTGAAAATTCTTATTTTCAAGAAATTTATCTATAAATATTTTAAGTCACTTAATAATATATTTTTTAATTACAAATGTTTGTATGTATATAACAAGTGTGGACGTTCGCCAAAAAAAATCCCAATTAAACTCGATAAATTTGATCTTAAGTTATCTCCAAATCAAGGTTCACAACAAGAAATCTTATATTAAGCATTTTCATTATTAATCGATATTTTTTAGATTCAAATTACAGGATAAAGTGAATATTATTAATTCTTCCAAAAATAAAAAATAATGTATTTTATTTTTCATTTTGATTCTGAATATATCATATTATCTACATAGAATAAGGTGGCAGACATTGAATTTATTAAAGTCAAATCAATGAACCAACACCGAGTGAGGAAATATTAAGTTCAAATAAAATATATATTTTCTTTTGTCATCACTAATTTGAATAAGAGTTTAAATTATACTAACAGCTCATCTAAAATCTTAATTATTTATAATAATAATATTATTTTAAATCAATCTCAAAAGGTGAAAAAAAACAAAACAATCAATATAGATAAAGTGTATTATAAACAAGGGGAACTTATTCGGCTGGTAAAAACTTCTTACTCTCAATTTTAACATTATAAGTTCAATAATCAAGAAATAAAAAAGATGAGAGCCCTGCGATTTTCCAAAAAAAAAAACAAGCGTAGTATATGACCGTAATTTAGGAAATATCTTTTTGGCCAAAGAATTTGGCCAGAATGATAGTTTTTCTATGTTATTTTAACTTTTTAAATATTTTTACCCTTTTAGCTTAAATACATTTTAACTAAAAAATAAAAAAAAGATCAGTTTATTTTAAAATAAAAAAATATTATAATTTTTTTAATTTTCTGACAAAATTCTAGCCAAATTTTCTGATGATTTAATACTTCCCCGTAATTTAAAACATATTACACCAAAATCGTAAAATAATAGCACCAAAAGGAATATCACGAAGGCACGCTTTACAAGTAATCAAGTGAGTATTATTAAAAAGGAACTTAGCTTTTTCCTGTGAGGTGCCACATGTAACATCTTGGGGTAATCTCCTCCAATCACAGCAAACTTTTATTCAGCTACAGCAAAAACATTTCGAAACAAACACATATTTTAATTTATTTGTCTTTTTTACTACGCATCAAATTTAAATTCTTTAAATTTTATAGTTTTAAATTAAATATATATAATATTTTTAAAAAAAATTAATATTATGATCTTAATATGTCACATAAAATATTGAAATTAAGAAAAAAAATTAAAATATTTATCTTTTAAACGAACTAAAAAAATTATGAAAAACCCATAAAAAAAAACCGAAATCAGAACCAGAGGCTTTTTTTCATCTGGTATAATTTAATGACCACAATTCCTAACTCTTGTTTTCTCGATTTCATTAACAAGTTAACGCATACCTTTTTATTTATAATTCTTTAGTCTTAATCTTTACAAATTACTCTATCTTTTAATGACAGTTTCTTTTAAAATAATAACATGACAATTGACAATTGTTAATGATGCTTTACTTATAAACACATACTTTCTTTACATATATATTTTTTAATTTATTGGTTATTTTTTTACGTGAGTACTAATTTAATCAGCCTGTCATATCAAATTAAGTGTACGAATATAGATCGTTAACAATTTTAAAAAGTGAATAATGTGATTATGAAGATTTATTTCGTACTTCCCTAGCTTTCTGAAGAAGATTCTAACTTGCTAAACAACTTCCTGAAAAAAGTTCACAAATAATTTTCATGTAGTTTACAAACAACTTTGTGAAATACTTTACACACAACTCATAAGTTGCTTTGCAAGCAACCTTTTAAAGTAACTTACTCAAATAACCTACAAACATCTTCTTCTTTCTTTTCATAAAAATAGAGAGCTTAATCTATTTCTTTTAATAATAATTAATTTTATATATATATCAGTCTCTCTACTTTTTCTACCTTATTTACTTTTCTTTTCTTTTTTGTTACCCCTACTCGAACTCACAATCAAGTTGGAAGTGAAAGGTGATTACTATCCGACAATTCCATAATACCTTATTTACTTATTAACAAATATATGTAATACTAATTAAAAGTTTTGGTCAGGTAAAAGATTTCAGTACATTGAATCTCTTTCTTTTTTTTCCTAGAGGCAGAGAGGGAACCAAAAAGAACAAAATTCTGATAGGTGTAGGCATGCATGAGATCCACGTCAACACGCGTTGTCCCACAAAAGGCCCTTTTTCTTCGGTGCAATGAGATGAGCGCCCACCGTTTGATTGGTAAGCAGCCCACTGCCTCACCTCAACTTATTAACTCAAGAAAACAAAACTTATTCTTTTTTCATATCTGTTATGCTTTTTTTTATTAATAGTACATAAATTCATCCTTAAAATATGATAAAAAAGTAAAATGGGTAATTAGTAATGAGTGAAGATTTTAAGGAGATGTCTTTTCTTTTCTGATACTACTTTTTCATTCATAACCGAAGGGAGTAAGGCTTAGGGTGTGATAAGTGTAAAGCATGCATGCAAGTTCAAAACTCTCTTGTAATCCCACATGTCCTTTTTTTGTTTTTAGTAGCTCAAACACGTACCCACCGTATGTTTCCAAGTGTCATTTCAACCTTTCCTCTTCTTTCATGTTTTGCCCTTTTCTCATTGGCTTATATCACCCTTCTTATACCTCTACCTCTAGCCCCACTAATTTTCCCTCAACTCTCCTCTCTGTTTTCCTGAATTTGGTTCTTTTTTTTGGTTGTTGTTAAGAGGAAAAGGGTTCTTTTTTATTCAAAAAAAATAAATGATGCAGACTTTGAATCCTTACCCTTCAACCTCAAAAACAGCTGAGATCATGGCTAGATACAGGCCAATAGCACCAAAGCCTGAGGCTCCAACTAGCCCTGTTTCTGAGGATAATCCTACTGGATTACCCCCAAATATTCAAAAGTCTCCTTTCTTGAGGAATGTATGGCCTCAATTGCAAGCAAGGCCAACAAGGACTAGGAAGAGAGGAAGGACTGCCCTTGGTCCACCTTCTATGAAAAGAGCCAGAGCTAATTACTTTGCTGCTGGCCAATTTCCTACTTATCATCAGGTGATGGCTGCTTCTCCTTCTTATAGACCAAATGTGGTTCCCCAGTTCACTTTAATCCCAAATCTTCTCCCTCTTAAATGTGGCTTGGGTACCTCTGTTACAACTCCATCAAATTCCATAACACTCCCTCTTATGGCTTGTACTACCACTACTCTTCCTATGCTAGTAGAGAAAAACTCCGTAGAGGAAATTAGAGGGATCGATTTGAATTTGGCAGCTGATGGCCCTGAAGAATTAGATTTCATGCCCCAATTGCAAGGTCCTAAGACCCCTGGCCCGGGTGTTATAACCCCGCAGCCAGTGCGCCCAGTTGGGTCAAGTATTTCCATTGGGTGTATCAATGAGGAGGAGGTTCCAGAGGGTGGTGGAACAAACAAGAAATTTATGAAGAAACCAGAGGAGGTGGAGGAAGAAGTTGAAGCAGAGGCTTTGCCAGCTGTAATATCGGACTCGAATAACAAAGTAAGGCTCACAAATGCAGCATACAAAGAGATGGTGGGTCAACCTGAATGTTGCTGGCTGGACTACATGGTTGGGAATGCATGCAAGAGAATTGGTGGAGAAGTGATACTTGAGTTCTTGGATTCATCTTGCAGTGTGCCAATGTCATCTGATGGGTTCAATTGTTGGGTGAAGATAGAATGGGGAGCTGCACAAGGGAAAAAGAATTCAGTCAAAGCTTTCTGCAATGCTGTGAAGTTAGCTTGCCAGTCCAAAGATTATGTCTTTGAGTGGAGGTTCCATACCACAGATGATGATGCTCCTGAATCAGCTGCTTCCAATATTTGAACAGTTTTTTTGTCAATTGTATATACAGTTTAAATGTTGTAAAATGCCGGTTAAAAACTTATGCAATATAGTAGCAGCGTATAGAAAGTAGGAAAATTAGTGTACTTCAATTATGTTTAATAGTTATTTCCAGCTTAAGAGTACAAAGCTATGTGTCAATTGTCAAGTGTATGCGTCTAGTTTCTTTCTTTTTGTTCTCCGTCTGTGCATATTTTACTAGTTTAGCATATATCAATAAACAAAACTGACAACAGACTAAAGTTTCGAATGACTAGTTAATGTAATATGTTTTTCTTATTGGAGGATGGCAAACGAATATTATTGGCTGAATACGTGTTGGAATTACTGATAAAAGGATCTCCATCTGGCTGAAGTTTCTAGCATCTCTTGAAGGCAGCGGTGGCACAAAATATCTATTTTAATCTCCCTTGCACTTTGGTAGGACACTTCCATTTGAAGTTGAATTTGATTTTTGAAGTTGTCTGCATATGATTTTGGCTCTAGCCAGAAATAGAGTTGACGTCCCTTACTTTGGTGCGTGAAGTTGTCTGCATATGATTTTGACTCTAACCAGAAATAGAGTTGATAGACATAAAATTTAATGTATCCAATAAATGGTCAATTAGCTACACCTATAAAACTCCACTTCAAGAACAAGTATGATTGAGAATGCTTTATTTTTTTAAGGGGAGTCTTGGATTCAATAATGGTGTATGAAACTTCTTGATTGTCAAAATATTCTTCTGTGAAACCTTTTTTGAACAATCAAATAAAGATGACTATACGTAACCAACTTCCTAAAATCTGACTTATTTAACGGTGTATATAGATTGATCCATCTTTAAATATTCAAAAGTTAATGTAACGACGTTGTCAGAGAACAAGTTGACAAGAAGTTTGGAGAGTTGGGAACCTAAATAAGCCACAAAAATATAAAAGTGACCAAAATAAGCCACTACTTTAGGAAGTAACTAAAATAGGCTTAGTGGAAGAAAAAATTTCACTTTATCTGATATTCTAAACGTTTTCCGTTAGTCTCATAACGTGTATATTTTAATATATAACGGAACTATTTCCTACACTTTATAAAATGGAACTATTTCTTACAATTTATAAAGTGTAAGT
>JAJOOO010034806.1:0-12759 GCA_029582685.1 Solanum piurae
CATGCCTTGGCTGCTGATCTACGGCCACCATCTACGGAGCGTCACTAGACCTACGGTCCGTAGATCACTCCGTAGATGTCCTTTTCTGCATCTCTTTCAGCTGTCTCTTTACTTCCGCGCCTGAACATCTTTCCAGCAACATATGATTAAAACACATAAAAACCAATACTAAAAGGCCCTAGACACACACAACTCTTAAGTGAAATGTATTAGAAATACCGTAAACTCACGGTATATCAATCATTCATCCTTTTGGACAGCAACTCTACCCTCTGTGTTGCTACTAGCTCATCATCCTCAGAAGCTACAGTCTGATGCTCCTGGTGCTCACCCTCACTCTCATAAGTGGTGAGGTGAGTAGCATAGATACCGTCACTGTCGGAGCTGGCCTCCGGTGACACAGGTGCCTTCACTTATCCTTTTCCTTTCCCACTAGTCGTGGGAAGTTTGGTAGCTTTGGACTTGGATGCAACTGCATCCTCATTAATTGTGATCCCTTTCGCCCTCTTGCGAGGCGGCATGTCTCTACCAGCAACCTTGGGTCTAGCCATATCTGTAAAACATCGAATTTTTTTTAGAAATAATTCAATCCAAGATGAAGAAAAGTAGTTGCAGATACACTCATCGAACCAGTCGGCGAGTCACCTAATCTCTTTGGCGAGCTAGATCGAGCTCACCAAAAGAATAAGCTCAAAAATACCAAAAAAATTTGGCATGTCGGTGATGGGAAGGCCCTTTCGGTGAATCGCTGACAACATTCAGAGAGCAAAAACTAGACCGCCAAAAGTTACAGTGCAATTAAGGATCAAGGGTTCAGACAAATGGCGATCAAGAAAGACTTTTTGTGAATCGCTGAGTGCACTCGGCGATCTCAGGCTTCTCGTTGAAAGTTACAGAACCAAACTTCACATATAGCATGAAATTAAAAGCGAGATGGGGAACTTCGGTGAACCACCTAGTGGTTCGGCGAGCTCGACCCAGCTCGCCAAACAACCCAACATGCCTACTTTAAACCCAACTTCTCAAATTCAACGCCATAACCCCCAAAAACAAAATCAAAACATGCACCCATAAAATTAAACGAACACCCATTACACCCATGCCCCCGAGATACTCAGACTTTTTCCAGTTTGGCCAAATTTGGCCATTTGACGAATTTTGCCCTTAAGAATGACGTCAACCGCTCCATCATTGGGGAAAATACGTTATTTGGCACAAATGTGGGCTACTTAGACTTCACTGACTAGACCCAACAACATGCAAGCACAACCCCACACTTTTAATCAATTTTAAGTACGAAAATTCGAGAATCAACAATAAAGGCAATACAGGCAAAATATTCAAATTAAAATAGGAATTCTAGCATATAACACTATCAGAGAGGCCCAACACATTTCACTAAGACAAAATCAATTGCAAATGAGTACAAATTTCTAAAAATTAAACTCGGGGTTCAGAAAACCAACCTTTGATGCCGATTAAATATTTTGAGATGTTAGGCGGCAAAGTAATCCACTCCGAACACAAATCTGACTAATAAAATATGGTAAAAGTGAAAAAATATAGTAAACTAAAGTGCGGGTGTGAGTTTGGGAAGATTAAAAGTAAGGGAAAGTGAAACGTCTGAAATTTTAAACTTTTGGCCTTAAAAACCATCTAGTTCTTGCCCATTCGGCGACATTAGTCTTGCTCGCCGACCCACTCGGCGACACACCGAGTGGTCACTTACCTCGCTGAGTATTATAGGACCTCCAGTTATTGTGAGGGTTTAAATGGCGGACTAAATCGTGATCGCCGACCTGGTCGACGATTTGGCAATTAGCTCCTGGGCTCGACGAATTTTACACACTCCACCTTTAAATTTTGTTGAGTCCAACGGAGGTCCAAGTCGGGCTCGCCGACCTCTTCGGCAATTCGCCGACTGGACTTTATGCTCGCCAACCTGCACTTTTCAAACACTTTCCACACTTTAACCGGCACAATCAACACACCATTATTTCAAACTTAAAGAGAAAGCAAATAAAAACTTGGGTTTCCTCCCAAGCAGCACCTTAGTTAACGTCGCGGCACGAAGCAAGTCAACGCTCAAACCGCATTCTTAGAGTTGGCCATAGTATCACTAGGATACCCTCTTTACTGTCTTGGGTTTAGATGAGATGAGGTATGACCCATTTGGGTCTCCAACTGCTTGATCATTAATGAATGGGAGTTAACCGTCTCGCTAAGGGTCGACACATCTTCTTTCATTTCTTCCAAAATCTTGTTCGACCCCTCAACTTTGTTGAGCATACAAGAAAGCATATCCTCCGACCGGCCACCTTCCGAATCCTTTGGCTTTTGGCGCTCGTGGGGAGGCACATACCTATCCTTCTCCCAATCCTTCCAATTGGAATTTTGATCCCTCCATTCTCGATCACGATCCATCCAACCTTCATCCCTCTTCCAACTTTGGTTACCACCCTACCTCGGGTAGGTTGAATGATAACCACCACCCTAGGTGGCTAGGAAATATATCTTTTCATTGTACAAGGCCTCAAACTTAGCCTCCTCAGGATTCACACACCCCACACCCATGGCATTGACACTACGAGCACCAGCTCCCATGACATTTTTAGACAAAATGTCAAGTTGTGTCATGATCTTGGCCATGTTCTGGTCCCTCTCATAGTCTTTCTCAAGCCGTTCCTTGATCAATTTGAATGTGAGAGGAGAGATACGATCTTTATGGGTGTACCAAGCCCGATTGATTGTGGTCATGCCATCCAAGAGTTGAGCCGCTATCACATAAGGTTGTTGTATCAAACCTCCAGGAGAAAGTTGGTCAGCAACACCCTTATTTACCGAATCAAGGCTTCGGTAAAAATACTGCAGCAACACGTTGTCAGGCAAGCCATGAGGTGGGCATTGAAGCACCAACTTCTTGAATTGTAGCCAAGTCTCATGGATTGGCTCGCCCTCTAGACGTTTAAAGCTCTGAATGTTGTCCCGAAGAGTCATCATCTTCGAAGGAGGGAAAAATCACACTTGACATGCGGTAACCAGCTCCTCCCACGAAGTGATGGATTCATGTGGCCATTCAGACAGTCACTTACATACTTCTCCCATCAAGGAGAACGGGAATTACCTCAAGCGGACAGACTCTTGGGATATATTCTTAAAGGAAAATGCTCCGCAAACATCAACAAAATTTCTAACGTGCTCATGGGGATCCTCATGAGACAAACCACCGAACAACCTCTTCAATGGCAAGAACTGCAACATAGTACTTGTGATATGGAACACAGCGTTCCCTTTAGCCAGAGGCAAGCGAATGGCACCAATTCCACCCATAAGATGGGGGTCATTAGCATTAGGCTCATTGACATCGTTGAGGTTTCCGATGTCATGTTGCTGGCCTACTTGGCTACCATTGCTTCCGTTCACACTCATACTTCTTATTTCAACACACAAACAAGCAAACCAAAACTAAAATTAAGTAAGTTCGACTATAACTAACAAGACCAAAATTCAACTAAACTAAAAATTCTCAACCAACACCACTCCCCGGCAGTGGCACCATTTTGATTTCACGTATCCGGAGACTTCACCAATACTAAGTGTCAACGATCATTAGTCAGTAATATAACCCAACTCAGTGAGTTGGGGTCGAATCCCACAGGGAGTGGTACGTGTTTGAGAATCAATAGACAAGTATGAATATGCTCAAGTCCATCATAGGAATAGATATTTACGAATAAAAACATATTTCAAATTAAGGGTGACACAAGTGTCAAACATCAGGGGGGTTTGATTTCAATTATCAACTACAACAACAAATAAAAAGAAAATAACAATATTGAGACGGGTTCTTGGGATGTGATTTGATTATGGACTAATTTAGACAAATGGGTAATTGCAATTGTTAGCAAATAGCTGTAAATTAGTTGTGGGGATAAACTTTCTCTCGAACAATCTATCCTGAATCAAGTTGTTTTCTCTTAAACACCAACAAGAAATCAATTAAGAACAGCCTACGCTTTAGTCCATTGACTCTCTCCAGCTGAATGTGTGGAAAAGGGTTTAGGATTCACTCTCTCGGGCAGAACCTATGACAGCCCAATACCCACAGACCATCAATTCAATAATCTTGGTTTTAAAACCTCTCTCTCGAGCAGGCCAAAAACATGAATGTAGAATTGCATATCCAACTACAACCCTTTAAATTCAACCACAATTATTGAATGAAATCACTTTTAAACAACATTTACACTAACAATTAGCAATAACCAGCAGCGAAATCAACCCTTAATCACATAATCACACCCCAAGAATTGGGGTTTTAGCTACACATCATAAAAAGATAGAAATCGTTACCAAATTGTGTTTCCATCAATTGGGTAAGATTAATTTCGTCTTTACAAAGGTATAAATTGAAGAATCTGCAAGACCCACGTCCAATTTCTTAACAATGAAAATCTTCAAAGCTAAGGAAATATTGTCTCAATACTCTCAGTCAAACTCTAAAATTACTCTAATAAAAGTTCAGAATAAAATTTGATTACTAAACATAATGTTTGAAAATGTATTTATAGTCGCCAAATATATGTTGCGAAGGACCATTCGGCGTAGTAAGTCAGGATCGTCGATCCACTCGGCGATCCACCATTTGGTTAATTCCATCGCCTTTTTGCTTTGTCCTTCACCATCCTCAAGTTCTGTAACTTTGAGTGATCCAACACTGCATCACAGAACCGTTCGATGACGCGTTGACTGCCCTTTTCCATCGCTGACTTGATTTTCTCCTTCAGGGCTTGGCACACTGGTACTTTCGGTGAGATCATGGTCATTCGGCGACTCACCCAATGGGGTAGGCGATCATCAGGCTTTCTTTTCTTTGTTCTTTCAGCTGCCTTGTTCCTTTTTGCTCATTAGTGTCAATGCTTTGTTCCTCAATCCAGATACCTGAAAATCAAGGATTTACATCAGTTACTGGCACAAAATATGCATTTGAGAACACTAAATCCATTAAAATAAAGCCCTAAATGAGTCCAAATCGTGGACTCATCACATACTCCGAAGGATTCATCCTAGTGAAGTCCCTTACTCTTGATTTCACCATACCCACATTTGGGTTCACGGGAACCGCAACCTCTCTATTGGATTGGGTCGTTTCCTCTTGAGACAACACTTGAAAAGTAGCCCTAACCTCTGCATTAGACACTTGTTCGGCCAAAGGATCAACCGGATCTTGAGGAGCTTAGGGAGGAGATTCTTGTTCCATATTCTTCCGCACGTTCTTTCTAGCATAATTTCTTCGGGTAGCCATATCCTGAAGAACATAGGACAAGGATTAGGAGAGAGACCTTATAAAGATAAACTCTATCGCACGACTTAAGAGTAATGAAAAAGGTGGAGTTTCCTAATCATTTTGTAGCCTCTCATTCATAAATGTGGCGCGCTTCAAACTCATGAACAAAACTCTACTAGACGTGGTTTATGAGACATCCTAGGACCATTCTAAACCTTGTGCTCGGAATACCAAGTTTGTCACGACCGAGGGGTACCCCCTAGATGTAACATGGCGTATAGAACCTCGAAGGACTCCATACAAGGCACTTAGCTCTCATAACATAAGAAATAGAACAATAAGAGTAAAACAATAGTACAAGTCCATTAGTTTTATAAAAGAAATGCAGCAGTCTAAAACACTTGTCTCATCATAGTCATCTAATACAATAGAATGAAATTGGGCCTAGACCATACATCATGTTCAAAAGAGAAATATATGAAAATGAACTAAACAATAAAAACACTATCCTCGAAGCATGAGGACTCACCAAAGCTCAGAAAATCAATCAAGTCGACCTCTAGCCAGGAAACTGAGAACCCTGAATATCAGACCCAACATTTGAAAAAAATATAGGAAAGAGTATTCGTTAGTAGAAAACAATGTACCAAATACGATATTCATGTATAAAAATATTTAGATCGTGCTAAAAGGAACAATTCATTTCATGGCATGCAATTGACCAAGCTAAAACATGATATAAAAGAGTTAGAAATATAAGTCACAAAACCATGGTGAATGTAACACCCGGAAACTAGTAGGCTAAACAAGAGCCTTAAGTGAGGGTTATAGAGCTTGACGAAAGGTTTAGAATCGTAGAAATGACTTTGTGTACTTAGAATGAGGGATTTAGGGTTCGAACGTCAAGGTAAAACTCCCCAAGGACCAACCAAGGGTCGTTAAGAGGACCTTAGCAAACCACTACAAAATCTGCCCAAAACAGTAAACCCACGGTTGGGGAGCCACGCCCCGTGGGTGAGGGGAGTCATGGGTCAGGGTTCTAGTACCTCCACCCACGGAGGTCAATCACCCCCTATGGGTCCACTCACAGCTCGTGGGTCGGGGTCTCGTGGGTGAGGCAGTGAAGGTCCTTAAGTTGTTTAACTTAGGGGTTAAGGGAAGGTTCTAGAATTAATTAGTTATTAAGTGGTTTAGTTTTATTAGTAATTAGACCACCAATATAAAGCTATTAGACCATTAATTAAGTGATTCCAAAATCATTATTTCAATTCACCCAAAAGAACCTGATTCCCTCCAAGAAATCCTCTCTCTAAAAAGTGAAGAAGAAGAAGGGTTCAAGCTAGGTCAAGTCTCCATTGTTGCAAGCTTTGTAGGCCTTCATAATCAAGGTATGTTAACTTATTCATCCATGGATTCTTCCATCTATGGAACCCCTTAGAATTCCCCCAATTATCAAAATGAAATCTCCAATTCAAGTTAGGGTTCCTTCCAATATTGTGGGTTAATTTGAGTATGATTCCAATTGAGTGGATAGTACTTGTTTATTATTGATTTAGTATTAAATCATGCTATTATAATGATATTATTTGTTTTCCATGGCTAACCCTAGTTTAATTGACGAAATTGAAGTAATGTGGGTTTATGCCTTGTGAAAGGAAATTGAAGACTTAGAGTTGATCTTCTAGAATTGATGATATGTATAGTAATTGTTCAACAATAGAAGGCTATAGATATGAATTGAATTATATTAAAGTAGAGTAATATTGAGTCTGTGTTACTTAAGCCTACTTTCACTATGTGTGGAAGAAAGCATTATGGTAGGTGTCTAGCCGGCAAGGATGGTTGTTATGGTTGTGGTAATGATGGTCATAAGATGAGAGATTGCCCAATGCTTAGGGCTAAAGGGAGATAGGCCAAACAACCCGATTCCAATGCTCCCAAGGAAAAATAGGTTCTAGCTTCTCCAAGCTAGAGGTGAACAAGAGTATTCCCCCGGATATGACTACCGGCATGTGTTTCTTACTTTTTTAGATTCTGGTATTGTTTGGTCTTTTGTGACTTGATATTTGAGACCTTGAAGCTGTCTTTAGTATGAATGGTGTTTAGAAAGTCCGTTTAGGCTTACTCCCAAGGGGGAGATGGGGTGCTTAGATAGCAAGGTCATTGTGTGTTTATGTGTTGCCGTGATTTTTTTACATGATGCATGCTCATAAAAGCTTTTGTTTTAAAAGAAATTAAAATTTGCATGGTTATTTCATCATGTTGTAATGCATTGAATATGAGCATGCCTTAGTTTGGAGTTGAGAGATTCCTCCTTGAATAAATGCTTTCTAAGAGTAAATTGCATATGAGCTCCATGAGAGTATGTTGAGCAAGTTATGGCTAGGAGAAGGTAGTTCCTCCAAGAACATGACTAATTATGAGAATTTCATGCATTTTGGGGGTTTTAGATATAGTTCATACGTCCTTGTATTGCATTGAATATGCTTAGTTTTGAGTTGAAGTTTTCCTCCTTTGTTTATGTGCACTTAGATGAGTTGCATGCATGATGGGCTGCTAGTCTAGAGTCGTTTCCTTTAAGAAGTGTTTAGAATCGTCATTCGAGGATGAATGTTCCCAAGGGGGAGATATTGTAACACCCGGAAACTAGTAGGCTAAACTAGAGCCTTAAGTGAGGGTTCTAGATCTTGACAAAAGGGGTTAGAATCGTAGAAATGACTTCCCATAGTTATAATGAGGGTTTTAGGGTTAGAACGTCAAGGTACAACTCCCCAAGGACCGACCAAGGTCTTTGAAGAGGACCTTAGCAAACCACCCCAAAATCTTCCCAAAATAGTGCACCCACGGTTGGGGACCCACACCCCGTGGGTAGAGGAGTCGTGTGTCACGGTTCCAGTACCTCCACCCACGGAGGACCAGCATGCCCCGTGGGTCGGGGTCTTTTGTGTGAGGTAGTTAAGGTCCTTAAGTTGTTTAAGTTAGGGGTTAAGAGAGGGTTCTAGAATTAATTAGTTATTAAGTGATGTCATTTTATTAGTAATTAGACCACCTATATAAAGTTATTAGACCATTAATTAAGTGATTCCAAAATCATTATTTCAATTCACCCAAAAGAACCCAATTCCCTCCAAGAAATCCTCTCTCTAAAAAATGAAGAAGAAGAAGAAGAAGAAGCTAGGTAAAGTCTCCATTGTTGCAAGCTTTGTAGGGATTTATAATCAAGGTATGTTAGCTTATTCATCCATGGATTCTTCCATCTATGGAGCCCCCTAGAATTCCCCCATTTGTGAAGATTAAATCCCCAATTCAAGTTAGGGTTCCTTCCAATATTGTGGGTTAAGTTGAGTATGACTCCAATTGAGTGGATAGAACTTGTTTATGATTGATTTAATATTAAATCATGCTATTATAATGATATTATGTGTTTTCCATGG
Organism: Solanum piurae; assembly: GCA_029582685.1. NCBI lineage: Eukaryota > Viridiplantae > Streptophyta > Magnoliopsida > Solanales > Solanaceae > Solanum > Solanum piurae. Next base: position 8,722 of record JAJOOO010034806.1, read on the forward strand.
CTAACCCTAGTTTAATTGACGATATTGAAGTAATGTGGGTTTATGCCTTGTGAAGGGAAATGGAAGACTTAGAGTTGATCTTCTAGAATTGATGATATGTATAGTAATTGTTCAACAATAGAAGGCTATAGATATGAATTGAATTATATTAAATTAGATGTGATGGATCATGACTAGTAATGCTTGAGATTGAATCTTTATAATGAGATATGGTTAGAATTGCTTAAGAAAGAAGCTTGTGACTATAATGTCTTGTGATCTAGATATGTATGATGATTGTAAGAGGTAAAGCTTTGAGAATAAGGCTTGTAGTCATGGATGTAGACTTATAGGGTTTTGAAAGTACAGTTAATATGATCTATATTATGAATGTATGCATGTTCTTGTAAAATCTATGTAAATGCTATGAGTACACATTGAGAGTGAAGTATTAATGATTAGATTGTTGTTGTGGGATGATTGAAAGGTTATTCTCATGAACTCATAATGAACTTAATGTGAAAAGTGTTCTCACATAGTAATGGTTCTAGGGTGAAGCGCTTTCTCACCTAATTGAACTTAAGGGTAAAGAGCCTTTATACCTAGGTCATGGATGGTGATAGTTGCTCATGCATGGTCTAAAGAGTTATTATAATGAATTAACTTGGATTGATTGTCAAGGAAATTTTTCCATGAATCATGAGTCGAAGTAGAGACTTAATGACTTTCTTGTGGGATTTATGCCTAGCACCGAGTGGATATTTAAATGAGATGGAGGTTCCCACCTAGTTGAGTTTGGGCTTCCAAAATGGGAACTCTCACCTAGTAGAGTCCGGATTTCCCAAAGTATGTCTCATGAGATAGAAGCCTTCACCTAGTGGAGTTTTGGGTTTCTAGTAGCAATCTCTGTATTCAATAACTACGTTCCCCATAGGAAAGTTAGCTTGTGGATCCAACTAAGCTAACAAACCGGTTCTACCTTAGGCAAGTGGACAAACGCTTGACGGTGTGGGTAACACCGGGAGGGATCTTGTGATAGCTCACATGTTCTCATGTCGGTTAAGGCTATATCCCAACTAAAATAAGATTATAAATGAACTAAGATTATGTTTGAAGAAGCATCTCCTAGAGTTCAAATGTCACAACCCAGGGGTACCCCCCTAGACGTAACACGGCGTACTTGACCCCAAAGGGGTCGCATACAAGCCCTTAGCATATCATAAACATAAAAGTCATAGAATGATGCTGAATTAAAATATTTCTTTACGATCGAAGTCTTTCATAAAAGAGAATGGGAATCTAGACATTGTCTTATTTAGCCATCTAAATACAATCGAATAACGAATAGGGACACATCCCTTACAATAGGACTCAAATGACATACTAAAAGAAACTACTAAGTAAAGATACTCATCCTCGAATCTTGAGGACTCACCAACTAGCAAGGGGTATTTTCTATCCCGGGCTTGAATCAATAGAAGACCACCTTCAAGAACCAAACCCTACACTTATAGAAAATGTAGAAATATGGGTTAGTACAAAAATGCACTAAGTATTGTAGCCATGAATAAAAAAATCATTGAAAACATGCTAAAAGGGACATTTTAGTTGAAACCATGCTATATATAAATTTGAACATCTTCTTTGAAAGAGCTGGAGAACATCACTCATAAGGCAACTCATAAATAATTCACCATAGCACAAAGGATAACAACATAATCATAAGCATAGTCTCCAATCATAGACATAGTGCAAATATCAATCATCATAAGACATAATGCACATACATAGTCATATACCAAGATCAGCTCATCATAATAGAATCATCACATAAGTAACCCTAAGTTATACTTGTGCCATGCATAGATAAGATCATATAACCCTATCTACACTAATTACATCTTTTAGGTCACCATGCTCACACTTGTCATACATTAGTCTTATCCATAGTTCATACTCATAGATAAGGAAACATTCATATTCATTAGGTCATGTCAAGAAAAGTCAACCATAACAACAATCCAAATGGAGCTTGCATTAATTCATAAATCATCATAATGTAATAGAACCACACCATGGCTACTATCAAAGTCTACTTGTGCCATGTATGAGTGAAGTCCCATACCCTCACTCACACTAAGTAGATCTTCTTGAGGAGTCACTAGTCATAGTTCATGTTTCATGTTCATAGTTTATTTACATGAGAGAAACCTATGTGGGCAAATAGTTAAGGGATAGGGAGATTGCTTCTAGAAACCTGGCCTATTGTATTGATGGGAGAGTTTCCATCTCATGAGATCATTTGTAGAAAACCCGGCCTATTGTATTGACAGGAGGGCCTCTACCTCATTTTCCATATTCACTCGATGCTAAGCATTATTTCCCAAAATTAGATGTTGTCTGTCGCTTTTCTGAGATTTAAAAAAAAATAAAACCCAGAAAAGCGACGGATAAAACCACGCTGTCCGTCGCTTTTTTGGAATTTTAAAAAAATAAAACCCAGAAAAGTGACGGACAATACCACGTTGTCCGTCGCTTTTCTGGGATTTTTAAAAAAAGATCCAAAAAAGCGACGAACAAAACCACGCTGTCCGTCGCTTTTGCTGCAATATTTTTTAAAGCAGTTTATGCTGCCCACCTGCAAATGCAATTCAATTCAATTCTATACTATTTATCCCAATCAAACACACAATTATAAACAATCTAAACAAAACATAAAACAACAAACTTAAAATAACATTAAAAAGTATCTAAATCACAAATTAAAGATTTATAAAGTCTTTCAAAATTCGTTTCAAAATTACAAAAAGTTCATACATGTCTAAAGATCTAAACTAGGGAGTGGGTTCTACATAATCATCATCATCACTCTCGTCGTCGGTGTTATTGGGAGCCGAAGTAGTAGGTCGACGAGCGAGGTTCATCACTTGTTCTTTGATTTGTTGAACGGTCTCACTCATGCTTTCTTGTTCAGCTACTCTTCTCTGCTCCGACTCTGCCAGTGTCGTTGTAAGCTTAGTTATTTGAGCCGACACAGCAGCAATCTGAACACCGTCAACTGCCTCGGCTTGACATGACCATCCAATTCCTTCTAAGCCTGACTGGAGTCGTCTTACATCGTTTCGAGAGCCTAGACCATAGACTCTACCCTTGTGTGTCCCCCTACCACTTTTTCTTTCCAAATCTGGGTGGAAAGTTCAGGTATCAATTGGACCGAACTATCTAGATTCTCAGTGACGTACTGATGAAAGTCATTCTGCATATTAAATATAAAAATTGGCATCGGTATATATACATATCATAAATATATTCACTATTAATATATATTATTCATATTAAATAACTTACAAAAGTTCATTCGGCCCTTTCCTCCATCCACACATCTGAATCCGACTCATTTTCTTTCTTCCTGGCATGAGTCTTCTTGAAAACCTCTGGTTCAATGGGAGTGCGCCCCAATTCTTTTGTCCTATAAATAAAAACTGAAATTTATAACGATAAATATGAATCAACTAATTATTTATTTAAAAGTTTGAATTAGAACCTACCACCAACTAAACCACATTATTTATTTTAACTTATTTAAACAACTTAACAACTTTTTAACTTGAACTAGTTTAGTTTTGAATTATTTCCAACAACTAAATCCATCAACAAAACCACATTATTTAATTTAACTTATTTAAACAACTTCATAACTTTAACTAGTTTAGTATTGACTTAATTCCAACAACTAAATCCACCAACTAAATCACATTATTTATTTTAACTTATTTAAACAACATAACAACTTTAACTAGTTTGGTTTTGACTTAATACAACAACTAAATCCACCAACTAAACCACATTATTTATTTTAACTTATTTAAACAACTTAACAACTTTTTAACTTGAACTAGTTTAGTTTTGAATTAATTCCAACAACTAAATCCATCAACAAAACCACATTATTTAATTTAATTTATTTAAACAACTTAACAACGTTATAACTTTAACTAGTTTAGTATTGACTTAATTCCAACAATTAAATCCACCAACTAAATCACATTATTTATTTTA
>JAJOOO010034807.1:0-15822 GCA_029582685.1 Solanum piurae
ATTATCTGTTGGGTCTTGCTTGTTGATGGTTTATTTGTTGTTTAAATGTGATTTCGTTTAGTAGTTGTGTATGAACTTAATGGGATTGTAGTTGCAAATACGATTTCATCTTAGTATTTTTGGCTTGCTCGAGAGAGACGTCGTAAAACTAAGACTACTAAATTGATAGCCGGTTGTATTGGGTCGACATGGGTTCAGCTTGAGAGAGTGAATCCTAGTCCTTCTCCCACACATTCAGCTCGAAAGAGTGAATGGGCTGAGGTGGAGGCTGTGCTTAATGCGGCAACTTGGTGTTCGAGAGAAACCGAGTTGATTCGGGGTAAGTTGCTCGAGAGAAAATTTACCCCCACTATAGTCTAGCCTAGTCGCAAATGTTCAACAATTTACTATCAAAAACATGTACTCGATAGTCTAGTTTAACCCATATTCCTATCACATCCAAAGAATCCCGTCTCCATATCTCGTTTTCTTATATTTTTACTTTTTTGAGTTTTTAATTAATAGAAACCCTCATTGATAATTGACGCTTGCGTCACTCCTTAGATTTAGTATGGTTTTATTCGTTAATATTTATAGTTATGACTAATTAGAACTTGATTTTATTTTTCTACTAATTCTCAAAACCACTCCCTATGGGAATGATTCCAACCCTTGGTTGGGTTATATCACTACACGCAATCGTTTGGCACTTGAACCGAAATAGTGTCAGTTGATTATGTCGAACATCAAAATGGCGCCGCTGACGGGGAGTGGTATTATTAGAGAATTTGTAGTTAATTAGGATTTTTGTTCTTCTTAGTTGCAGTTCTACTTACTTAATTTGTAGTTTTGTTTCGTTTGTTTGTGTGACTATTTTAGGAAAAATGAGTGAGAATGAAAGCTATGGGTATCAAACGGATCACCCTGTTTTGAAATTGTTGAACCTTAGGGACAATCTCCTGACATTCAAGCAAGTAGGGGGTGAAACCATCCAAGAGATGTGGCAGAAATTCCAGGCAGTGCTACACCCATGCCCAAATCATGGGATGTCTGATAAAGTGCTACTAGAGTGCTTCTATAGGGGTCTTGGACCCAAAAATAGAAGTATCGTGGACCAACTTTCCGAGTATTAATTGCTAGAACAACCCTATGAAACAGTAGCCAAAATCCTCGATGGCATGGTTAAGACCAATGAGGAAACAAAGAGAAAACAAGAGTGGGCTACAATGTTAACTCAACTGGATTTCTTAACCAAGAGAGTCATAGAATTGGAAGAGCAGTCCACGAAAAAGGACAAGCACTTTCCCCTTCCCAAATGCGAAAAAGGAAAGGAGCAGGAAAGTGGGCTAAATGAAGAAGTCCTCTTACTCATTCAACACAAGATCGATGAACAAGATAAGGTGTTGAAAGATATAAAAGAGAACATTGAAATGTTGAATCAGACAACAACTTCCAATTCCATGATTAATCAGCTACAGGACGCCTAGATAAATCAATTGATAGGAAAAATATTATTATAGAGAAATGAGGAGTCGCCTAATGACACCATGGCCGACTTCGAAGATGAGGTTTAGATGTTAACTTAAGTCAAGCCACAACGTTAACTAAGGTGTTGCTTGGGAGGCAACCCAAGACCCTTTATGGCTTTATTTTTGTTTAAGAATAATGGTGTGCTGTTTGTGTAGGTCAAGGTGCGGGAATTGTCTGAAAGGTACAGTTTGGCAAACTAAAATCCAGTCAGCTAAACGCCGAAAAGGTCGGTGATGCCCGACCTAGACCGCCGTTAGACTCAAGACAACTTCAAGATGGAGTCTGTAAAACTCTGCGAGCCTAGGAAATTATTGTCGAATCACCGACTATGTCAGCAATCCCAATGTAAACCACCGTTTGGAGCCTCACTTTGACTGAAGGTCCTGTAAAACTCGGTGAAGTAAGTGACCACTCAGCGCGTTGCTGAGTAGATCGGCGAGAAGTACTAATGTCACCAAATGGATACAAACTGGACGGTTGTTTATGGCCAAAGTTTTGCAATTCTCTAAGTACTCTAGTCGTTGATCTATGCTCGGACTTTGGTGTCCCTTGCCACCTAGCATTTCAAAATTCATTAATCGGCATCAAAGCGAGAAGCCTGAGGTGACCCCGGGCACTGATGCCCAAGTCCAAAATGCTACTCCGGGCAAAAAGGCCCAGACAGATGGAGATACTGCATAGACAAGATCCCCTCTTTACCTCCCTCTCTGTCTTTCCTTATTTTAAATTCTGGATATAATGTTATTGGCATTTAAGGACAAATGGTTTTTATTTGTGGAGGGGTGAGGCCCACCTTTTGTGTGAATATTGATGTTTCGTTGTTTTGTGCATATAACTGGGCCGTTCTGCTTATAATTGTGTTTTATACTGCTTTTTGTGGATGTTTGAGCTTGTGGTTCCTTTTATTTTAATTTGTAAATGATTTTGACCCTTCCAAAAAAAATTAAATTTTCGCCACCGCTTGTACGTGTGGAATGTGATTGTTCTTTAGCAAATTTGAGTCTTGGTTTTGATCAATATTGATGACTCAAATAGTGCTCATAATTGAACGAACATGAATGTGCGGCTACGATGAGACCAAGTGAAGTTACATAGTCAATATGTGAACTCTTTGCATCTCGTTGTGACTAGCCAATTATCAAATTAATTCTCTTGTGATGAACGTTGCACACTAGCAAAAGTGTGGAGTCTTGTTTAACTCTGGTGTCAATGCCTTGTGTGATGAGCTTATTGTGAACCATGCATGATGACACCTAGAATTTCCCTCGTTGGTCCGGTTGACTAAGTAAGGCAATCTCGTTGGAGATCGCCTTTTGTTCCAGTTTGTTGAGCCCTGAAGGAAAAGATCAAATTGGCGATGAAATGAAGTAGTCGGCGCGTCGCCGATCAGTTTCGTGAAGCAGTACCATATTGCCCAACTACTCAAAATGCGAAGAGGCGAAAGGCAAAAGCAGGAGGCTGATGAAATCAACCAAAAGGCAGATCGTCGAGCGTATCGACGATCCCGACTAACTGTGCCAAATGGTCCTCCGCAACACAAATTTTCAAACAGTTTTAATACTTGTTTAAATTTCTAATATGATATCAATTCTATTATTTGAACTTTTTACAGTTTTTGGAGAGTTTAAAGTTTTAGAGGGTTTTGGAGACTTTGTTCTAAGACCTTGAAGATTCAAAGGGTTTCAACTCCAGGACATTGGATGTGGGTCTCGAAGATTCTTCACTCCTGACGTGATTTAAGACTTAATTCTTCATACCCAGTTGACGGAAACTGATATTGGTATAGATTTTTATCTCTTTTACATGTCTAGCTAAAACCCAATTCTTGGGATGTGATTTTGTGAATATGGGTTAAATTATCTGTTGAACCTTGCTTGTTGATGGTTTATTTGTTGTTTAAATGAGATTTTGTTTAGTAGTTTTGTATGAACTTAATGGGATATTAGTTGCAAATACAATTTCATCTTAGTGTTTTTGGCTTGCTCGAGAGAAATGTCGTAAAACTAAGACTACTAAATTGATAGCCGGTGGTATTGGGTCGACATGGGTTCAAATGGAGAGAGTGAATCCTAGTCCTTCTCCCACACATTCAGTTCGAGAGAGAGAATGGGCGAAGGGTGTGCTTAATGCGGCAACTCGGTGTTTGAGAGAAACTGAGTTGAATAGGGGTAAGTTGCTCGAGAGAGAATTTACCCCCACTATAGTCTAGACTAGTCACAAATGTTCAATAATTTACTATCAAAAGCATGTACTCGATAGACTAGTTTAACCCGTATCCCTATCATATCCCAAGAATCTCATCTCCATATCTCATTTCCTTATATTTTTACTTTTTTTAGTTGTTAATTAATACAAACCACCATTGATAATTGACGTTTGCGCCACTCCTTAGATTTAGTATGTTTTTATTCGTTAATACTTATAGCTATGACTAATTATAACTTGATTTTATTTTCCTACTAATTCTCAAAACCACTCCATGTGGGAACAATCCCAACCCTTGGTTGGGTTATATCACTACACGCGATCGTTTGGCACTTGAACTGAAATAGTCTCAGTTGATTACGTCGAACATCATAGCCCTTCGTGAAGGAGACTTGAGCATGGGGAGCTTGGGGGCATGAGGTAGCTTGGCTACTGCCTCACCTTTCACGAGCAGGACCACGAGTCGTGCTCCACTTCACGGCTCATGAAGGTACCCCTGAAGGTGACTTTGCCAAAGGAGCTTTGTGCTCCAAAGTGATGGCCACTGAACCAACCCCACGAGGGGTACCATGGGTCGTGGTCCTCACCACGGCTCGTGGAGGTGGTCGTGAGGCCTGGACGAGGTTCAATTCATGAAGGTCAACTTAGTCATTTCCTTTTGAGTCCAATTAAGTGGGGGGTGTTTTGCGTATTTTTAGGGGAAGTATATAGGTTGATTTTAGGGAAAAAGGTCAAAAATACCCCTCAACTTTAGTTTATAGTTTGACTTTACCCTCGCCATTAAAATAAAATTAATTTTACTCCTTCCGTTACTAATTTCACCAAAATTACCCCTCATTTAATATAATCCCCTAAATTGACCCAAATTACCCAAAAAAAAATTAAAAAACCTATTCCCTATTTTTAACCCAATGCCCCGACTTGCCCTGACCCCTGTAGAGGATAAACCATTCCCCTTTTACCCATTCTCTCAATTAGGTAGATATGGTGCCGTTGGTACAGAGCCATTCGCCCACGAAAATGTTGTCACAATTAAGATTTGGATTAATATTATTGAAATCTTCAGCTTTCAGATTGAAAAACTCTATAAGACTTTCACAAGTATCACCAACTTGTGCTGCATAAATCCTTTTACAATTTGGATTTTCAATATTTGTTCCCTTGAAAAAAACTGAAAAAATAGAATGTAGGCTTAAAGATAAGAAAAATCATTTATAAAACAAGTGAAAATTAAACTAAAATTATGTATACCCGCAAGTCCCTGGTATGAAGTTAGAATGAGAAGAAAAGAGAGGACTAAAATTAAGTAATTGATATGGAAGAACAATGAGGGAAGAGAAATGAAGAACAATGGAGGAGAAGTTATATGGAAAATTTGAGAGAATGGGTAAAAAGGCAATGGGTTATCCTCTAGAGGGGTCGGGGCAGGTCGGGGCATTGGGTTAAACATAGGGAATAGGTTTTTTTTTTTTAAAAAATCAAGTAATTTGGGTCAATTTGGGTTAATTTTGAGGATTCCGTCAAAAGAGGGGTAATTTTGGTGAAATAAGTAACGAAAGGGGTAAAATTGACTTCATTTTAACGGCGAGGGTAAAGTCAAACTATAAACCAAAGTGGGGGGGGGTATTTTTTTACCCTTTTCCCTTGTTTTAAGTCAAATTTCACAAGACTTGGTCATTATTCACAAACACCCAAATTGAAATAAAAAAAACTCCTTCCTCTCTCAATATTTCTCTCTCTAAGCACAAGGAAGAAGAAGAAGCCATTGGAGCTAGGGTTTGTATATTTTCAAGGTTCTTCCCCAAATTTCTTGGAGATTCTCAATTGAGGTATTGATGCTTTTCATTCTTGGGTAGCTATCACCCAAGAAGCCCCTTCAAATTATGTTTTCAAATCCCCCAAACCTAGGGTTTTCTATCTACAACATGGGGCTTCTTCCAAAACACTTTCCATTGTTTAATTATGGTTTATATTGGTTGGGTATGATGATTTATGATGGGAATGTTGAAGTATTGTTAGATTTTGATGAAAATCTCCCTTGGAACCATGATTTTCCATTCTTCCTAAATTGTGAACTAGGGTATGATTTGATTGATCTTGTAAGGTTGTCAATTGATTATGTTTATGCTTATTATGTTATCGAATCATGAAATTCCCCTATCTAATGTTGTAATTATTGCAAACTAGGGTTGATCTTGATTCTTAGCCTTGAAGGGTAATACATAGGGTTTATGTATGTTGATGAAGATTGTATATGAACTTGTGATTCACTTAGATAGTGATAATTCTATGGTTAATGTGTAATTGTGGTATTCATGCAAGATTCTTCTTCCCTATACCTTCGTACTTGGTTATATATGAAGTATGTATGTATGTTTATGTTAAGCTTGTTGTGTTGATCGAAAGACCATTCTCATGAACACACTATGAATATGATGTGAAAGGTCTACTCACATATGGATGATTCTAAGGTTGCCAGGGTATTCTCACCCAATGAATCTTGAGCTATTATGATGTATGTTGGTTTGAGTGACTAGTGCTTTCTTTCATGAACCTAAACTTAAGTAAAGACTTAAAGTGACCTTTAAAGGGAATTATGCTTAGCACAGAGCGGATATAAAAGTGAGATGGGAGCTTTTACATTAGGAAGTACGGCTTCCCTATGTATGTAATCTCATGATATGGAAACCTTTTACGTTAGAAGTTTGGGTTTCTAGTAGCAATCTACATATCCCATAACTATGTGCCCACATAGGTTTCAGCTACTGGATCCACCGAAAAGCTAATACGTAAGTTCTACCTTAGGCAAGTAGGACATCTCTTTTCAGTGTGGGAGTAAGACACTGGATTCCATGTAGCTCACATGGTCTATGTCGGTTAAGGCTATTATCCCTATATGATATGAATATTAACTATGGTAAGAACATGGACTTTAATTATGACTTCTTCAAAGGCACTACTTTGTATGAGTGAGGGTATGTGACTTCACCCATACATTGCACAAGTGCACTTTAAGAGGGGTTATGGTTACGTTATCTTATGTTATGAAAACTTATGAATTATGTATGTATGATATGTATGAATGTTAAGGTTGACTTTACTTGTTACAAGTTATGATCATGAATGTCTCCTTACTTATGTATGTTGATTATGGATGAACCAATGGTAAGATATGTAGGTGGTTGGTGATCTAAATGTGATGCTTAGCATTTGGAAGGGTTATGGATCTTTCCTTTGCATTGCACTAGTATGACTTCGGGTTGCTTATATATTGGTATGACTTATGTTTCTTCATATATGTGCATAATGGTTTCCAAACTTGATAAAGGCATGATTTCGACTAAATGTCCCTTTTGTGAATATTGAGACTTTGTTGATGTAAAGGGATTTTTCACCCTATTTGTACTACTCTATTGTACTAGATGGTGATTGAGAGAAGGTCTAGATTCTTATTTTTGATTTATGAAAAAGAAGTTGACTTCAACTGTAAAAGTTTTAATATTTTTTGCATTTTTCTATGAATTATACGTATGATTATGCTAAGGGCTTGTATGCGACCCCTTTGGCGTCAAGTACGCCGTGTTACGTTTAGGGGGTACCCTTTGGTCATGACAAACTTGGTAATCAGAGCACAAGGTTTAGAATGATTCTAGGATTGATGTCTCATGAACCACGTCTAGTAGATTCTTGTTCATGAGTGTGAAGCACGCCACACTTATGAATGAGAGGCTATAAGATGTTTAGGAACTTTCCTTTCTTTCATTACTCTTTAGTTATACTTTGGAGTTCGAACTCTTTGAAGTCCTTTTCCTAACCCTTGTCTTGTGATTATAGGCAATGAATACAAGAAGAGGGTATGCAATAAAGAGGGAAGAGAAGACTATGAATGAAGGAGTTCCTCCCCAAGGTCCTCAAGAGCCTCAAGCTCCTAATAATGAGGGAACTATGACCAATGTGGAGATAAGGACGGCTCTCCAAACATTGACTCATGCTTTAAAGTCTCAAGTCACTAGGGATGCTACAGTTCAAGTGAACCTCAATGCTAGTACAACTGCTTCAAGGATAAGGGATTTCACAAGAATGAATCCCCCGGTGTTCTATGGCTCCAAAGTGGGCGAAGATCCACAAGGTTTTATTGATGAAGTGCTTAAGGTGTTTGATGCTATGGGAGTGTCTTCCCAAGATTAGGAGGAACTAGCCTCCTACCAATTGAAGGATGTGACTCAAGTTTGGTATGAGCAATGGAAGGATGAGAGACCCGTAAGCGTGGGTCCGGTAGATTGGGGAATGTTCAAGTCGGTCTTCCTTGACAGGTTCTTTCCTCTTGAATTGAGGGAACGAAAAATGCAAGAAGTCATCAACCTTCGCCAAGGAGGAATTAGTGTGAATGAGTATGGCCTTAAGTTCACCCAATTGTCAAAATATGTTCCAACCTTAGTGGCGAACTCTAGGGCCAAGATGAACAAATTTGTTATGGGGATATCCAACTTGGTGGTCAATGAATGTCGTTCGGATATGCTTATCCCAAGTATGACTATTTCACTTCTTATGGTTCATGCCGAATAAATTTAGGAACAAAAGCTCAAGCAAGTGAATAGAGAAGTGAAGAGGGCAAAGGGTGATGATGGAAATTCTTCCGAGGGTAAATTTAAGGTTCAAGGCAAACCAAGGTTCAAGAAGAGGTTTTCTAACCAAGGCTCTTCAAGTGCTCCAAAGATAGGGTGTCTAACCCTAAGCCTCAAAGAGGTAATAGTGGTGGTTCTTTTGTTGATAGGCCAAATTGTGTAAAGTGCGGTAAGAAGCATGGTGGTAAGTGCTTAGTTGGCACGGATGGTTGCTTTGGTTGTGGGAAGAGCTAAAATTTGATGAGAGATTTTCCCATGCTAAAGGTTCAAGGGAGATTGGGCAATCAAGTCCCTCCAAGTGTCTTAAATTCCGATGCTCCCAAGAAGAACCGCTTCTATGCTCTCCAATCACGAGGTGACCAAGAGAGCTCCCCGAATGTTGTAACGGGTATGTTGCAAGTTTTTTGCATTGATGTTTATGCATTATTAGACCCCGGTGCCACTTTGTTATTTGTCACACCTTTTGTGGCAATTAAATTTGAAATGCTCCCTGATGTGCTAGAAGAACCTTTTTCGGTGTCTACCCCGGTTGGTGACTCGGTAGTGGAAAAAAGAGTCGATAGAAGTTGTCCTATTTCTTTGTTTCATAAAGTCACTTTGGTTGATTTCGTAGAATTAGACATGCTTGATTTTGATGTAATTTTTGGCATGGATTAGTTGCATGCATGTTATGCTTCAATAGATTGTAGGACCCGAGTGGTCAAATTTTAATTTCCATAAGAGCCCATTTTAGAGTGGAAAGGGGAAATTCTATTCCCAGAGGTCGATTTGTTTCATATCTAAAACCTAGGAAAATGATCTCCAAGGGGTGCATGTATCACAATGTTAGGGTTATGGATGTTGAGTCCAAGGTCTCTTTATTAGAGTCGGTCCCCGTGGTGAGTGAGTTTCCAAAAGTATTTCCCGATGACCTGCTAGGCATTCCTCCCGAATGGGAAATAGACTTTAGCATTGATCTTTTGCCAGATGCACATCCCATATCCATCCCTCTCTATAGAATGTATCCGGCCTAATTGAAAGAGTTGAAGGAGCAACTTAAGGACTTGTTAGACAAGGGTTTTATTCAACCAAGCATATCTCCATGGGGTGCTCCGGCATTGTTTGTGAAAAATAAAGATGGGTCCCTTAGGATGTATATAGATTACCTCCAATTGAATAAAGTCACTATAAAGAATAAGTATCATTTTCCTAGAATTGACGATTTGTTTGATCAACTTCAAGGGGCTAACTATTTCTCCAAGATAGATCTTCATTCGAGTTACCATCAACTAAGGGTAAGAGGGGTTGACATTCCTAAGATGGCCTTTAGTTCCCGGTACGATCACTTTGAATTTGTGGTTACGTCTTTTGGTCTAACTAATGCCCCTGCGGCTTTTATGGACCTTATGAATAGTTTTTTTTGGAATTATCTAGACATGTTCGTCATTGTGTTTATTGACGATAACTTGATCTATTCTAAGAGTGAGAGTGAACATATGAACCATTTGAGAGTTGTGATATAAGTCCTCAAGGATAACCAATTGTATGCGAAGTTTAGTAAATGTGAGTTTTGGCTAAGGTCAGTTTCCTTCCTTGGTCATATTGTGTCGAGCAAGGGTATTGAGGTAGATCCGAAGAAGATGGATGCGGTCAAAGGTTGGCCTATACCTCTAAATCCTACTTATATTAGAAGGTTTTTGGGTTTAGTCGGCTACTATAGGTGGTTTGTTGAGGATTTCTCCTCTATTGCTTCTCCATTGACGGCCTTAACCTAAAAAAAAGGCCAAATTTGTGTGGTCGGAAGCTTGTGAGAAAAGCTTCCAAGAATTGACAGATAAAATCACCTCCGCTCCGGTTTTGATCTTACCAGACGGTACCTATGGGGTTGTAGTGTATTGTAACACTTCTCGAGTGGGTCTAGGATATGTTCTCATGTAACGTGGGAAAGTAATTGCTACGCCTCAAGGCAACTCAAGAGACATGAGAAGAACTATCAAACTCATGATCTCGAGTTGGTGGCGGTGGTGTTTGCTTTGAAAATATAGAGACATTATCTATATGGGGTTCATGTTGATATGTTCACCGACCACAAGAGTCTCCAATATGTGTTTAGCCAAAAACACTTGAATTTTCAACAAAGAAGGTGGTTAAAACTTTTGAAGGATTATGATATGAGTGTCCTTTACCGTCTCGGCAAAGCCAATGTAGTTGTCGATGCCCTAAGTCGAATGTCCATGAATAATGTGGCTCATGTAGAATATGAGAAGAAGGAGTTAGTTCGTGATGTACCTAGGTTGGCCCGGTTAGGTGTCCGACTAGTGGATTCAACCAAGGTTGGGGTCATGGTTTATCATGGTTCTAATTCTTCATTTGTGGTTGATGTGAAGTCCAAGAAACACCTTAATCCTATTTTTATGGAGATGAAAGAATCGGTACTCAACAAGTCCGTTGAGACTTTTTCCCAAGGGGGAGATAGGGTGCTTAGGTACCAAGGTAGAATATGTGTTCCGGATGTTGCTGGCTTAAGAGAGAAAATTTTAGATGAGGCTCATGGTTCACGATATTCTATTCATCCGGGAGCCATACAGATGTACCACGACTTATGGGATGTCTATTGGTGGAATGGTATGAAGAAGGATAAAACGAGTTTTGTAGCCAAATGTCCGAATTGTCAATAAGTTAAACCCGTGCATCAAAGGCCCGGAGGGTTGTCCCAAGATATAGACATTCCCACTTGGAAGTGGGAGGATGTAAATATGGACTTTGTGGTGGGTTTGCCTCGTACTCGAAGGCAACACGATTCCATTTGGGTAATTGTTTATAGAATGACAAAGTCCACCCACTTTATTCCCGTCAAGGTTTCTTATTCGGCGGAGGACTATGCCAAGTTGTACATCAATGAGATAATGAAGTTGCATGGTTTCCCTTATCTATTATTTCCGATCGGGGTTCTCAATTTACTTCACACTTTTGGAAGGCATTCCAAAAAGGGCTTGGTACCAATGTTAAGTTTAGTACATCTTTTCACCCTTAAACGGATGGTCAAGCGGAATGCACCATTCAAACCTTAGAGGACATATTGAGGGCATGTGTGATTGACTTCAAGGGTAGTTGGGATAACCATCTTCCATTGATAGAGCTTGCCTACAACAATAGTAACCACTCAAGTATTGTCATGGCACCGTTTGAAACATTGTATGGTAGGAGGTGTAGATCTTTGGTTGGGTGGTTTGAGGTAGGTGAAGTTTCTCTACTTGGTCTCGAGTTAGTCTATACGGCCATTGAAAATTTTCGCCTCATTAGAGAGAGGTTGAATACGGCCCAAAACCGGCAAAAGTCTTAAGCCGACGTTAGAAAGAGGGATCTAGAATTTGAGACTGGTGATTGGGTCTACTTGAAAATCTCACCTATGAAAAGTGTGATGAGATTTTGTAAGAAGGGGAAGCTAAGTCCCTGGTACGTGGACCCATATTAAATCTTGATGCGCATAAGGAAGGTTGCTTGTGAATTAGACTTGCTAAGTGAGTTGGCTTCGGTCCACCCGGTGTTTCATGTTTCCATGCTCAAGAAGTGCATTGGCGATCTGGTATCCATCTTTCCTTTAAAGGGTTTAGGAGTTGACGAGAACCTTTCTTATGAAGAAGTCCCGGTGGAGATTTTGGACCGGCAAGTGAAATGGTTAAGAAACAAAAAAGTAGCTTCGGTTAAGGTTTTATGGAGGAATCACTTAGTTGAGGGTGCTACATGGACATGAACTCCCGTTATCCTCATCTTTTTGCTTCTACTCCTATTCCAACATGAGGTAAGTAGTTTCTTAAGTTTGATAATTTGGAAGTCATATGTGCTATAAGTGTTCTTTATGATTTACCTATGTTGTGCATATTCTTTTGAGAATTCATGTTTAGCATAAATTGAGTTTTCATGTTTCGTATGTTCCTCATGTTGATTTATATTTTAGTATGATGATTGCATATTTGACTCCATGAGGTGAATTGATGAACATGCTTAGCTATGGTTTTGGATGAAATGTTATTTTCGCACTACATTGTTGTTGTTAAGCTTGCATTGAGTTGGAGAAAGTAGTTCCTCCCATGTTTATGTGAATTGATGAACTTTGTGCATGATGGGCTGTAGATGTAGTTTCCTACTCCCTTGGGATTGCATTGAGTATGTCTTGAGATGGAGTTGATGTTTCATCCTATGAATTCTGCATTTTGTTATGTTGCATACTTGTTAGGCTGCTAGTCTTGAGTCTTTACTCCCGTAAGGTGTCTAAATCGTCATTCCAGGACAATTCTTCCCAAGGGGGAGATAATGTAACACCCCAGAAAACGATAGGTTAAACTAGAAACTAAACGTAAGGTTAAAAGTCGTAAAACGACTCCCCAAATTTTAGTAAGTCATTTAAGATTGAAATGAAGCTATTTTAGTCAAGACCAAGGGGAAAGTGCGAAGGAAAAGGGGCTAAGCTAAGGCTACCCCAAGCTAAGGGCACACAGCCCCACCTTCACGAGAGGTACCACAAGTCGTGTTCCACTCCACGGCTTGTGAGGGTGGTCGTGAAGTCCCCTTGGCCTTGGAAATAATGTCCACCCAAAACCAAGCCACTGCCTCAACTCCGCGGAAGGGACCATGGCTCGTGGTCTTGACCACAGCTCGTGGAGCCTTTCATGATGGAAACTTGGGCATGGGGGCTTGGGGAATGAGGTAGCTTGGCTACTGCCTCACCCTTCACGGCAGGACCACAAGTCGTGGTCCATTTCACGGCTCGTGAAGGTGCCCATAAAGGTGACTTGGCCAAATGAGCTTTGTGCTCCAAAATGATGGCCACTGCCCCAACCCCACGATGGGGACCACGGGTTGTGGTCTTCACCACGGGTCATGGTCTTCACCACGGGTCGTGATCTTCACCATGGCTAATGGAGGTGATCGTGAGGCCTGGACGGGGTTCAATTAATGAGGGTCAACTTAGTCATTTCCTTTTTAGTCCAATTAAGTGGGGGCTGTTTCGGGTATTTTAAGGGAAGTATTTAGGTTGTTTTTAGGTCAAATTTCTCAAGACTTGGTCATTATTCACAAACATCCAAATTGAAATTAAAAAAAAAATCCCACCTCTCTCAATATTTCTCTCTCTAAGCTCAAGGAAGAAGAATAAGTCATTGGAGCTAAGGTTTGTTGATTTTCAAGGTCCTTCCCCAAATTTCTTGGAGATTCTTAATTTTGGTATGAATTCTTTTCATTCTTGGGTAGCTATCACCCAAGAAGCCGTTTCAAATTATGTTTTCAAATCCCCCAAACCTAGGGTTTTCAATCTACAACATGGGTCTTCTTCCAAAACGTTTTTCATTATTTAATTATGGTTTATATTGGTTGGTTATAATGATTTATGATGGGAATGCTGAAGTATTGTTGGATTTTGATGAAAATCTCCCTTGGACCCATGATTTCCCCTTCTTCCTAAATTGTAAACTAGGGTATGATTTGATTGATCTTGTAAACTTGTCAATTGATTATGTTTATGCTTATTATGTTATTGAATCATGAAATTCCCCTATATAATGTTATAATTCTTGCAAACTAGGGTTGATCTTGATTATTAACCTTGACGGGCAATACATAGGGTTTATGTATGTTGTTGAAGATTGTATATGAACTTGTGATTCACTTAGATAGTGTTGGACCTATGGTTAATGTGTAATTGTGGTATTCATGCAAGATACTTCTTCCCTATACCTTTGCACTTGATTATGTATTAAGTATGTATGTATGTTTATGTTAAGCATAGTGTGTTGATCGAAAGGCCATTCTCATGAACACATTATGAATATGATGTGAAAGGTCTATTCACATGTTGATGATTCTAAGGTTGAAAGGGCATTCTCACCTAATGAATCTTGAGCAATTATGATGTATGTTGGTTTGAGAGCCTAATGCATTCTTTCATGAACCTAAACTTAAGTAAAGACATAAAGTGACCTTTAAAGGGAATTACGCTTAGCATCGAGTGGATATGAAAGTGAGATAGGAGCTTTTACGCTAGAAAGTACGGCTTCCCTATGTATGTAATCTCATTAGATGGAAACATTTTACGTTAGAAGTTTGGGTTTCTAGTAGCAATATCCATATCCCATAACTATGTGCCCACATAGGTTTTAGCTAGTGGATCCACCTAAAAACTAATACATAAGTTCTACCTTAGGCAAGTAGGACATCTCCTTTCGGTGTGGGAGTAAGACAGCAGATTTTATGTAGCTCACATGGTCTATGTCGGTTAAGGCTATTATCCGTATATGATACGAATATGAAATATTGTAAGAACATGGACTTTAATTATAACTTCTTAAGAGGCACTACTTAGTATGAGTGGGGGTATGGGACTTCACCCATACATTGCACAAATGCACTTTAAGAGGGGTTATGGTTAGGTTCTCTTATGTTATGAAGACTTATGAATTATGTATGTATAATATATATGCATGTTAAGGTTGACTTTACTTGTTACAAGTTATGATCATGAATGTCTCCTTACTTATGTATGTTGATTATGGATGAACCAAAGGTAAGATATGTAAGTGGTTGGTGATCAAAATGTGATGCTTAGCATTTGGAAGGGTTATGGGATCTTTCCTTTGCATTGCACTAGTATGACTTTGGGTTGCTTATATATTGGTATGACTTATGTTTCTTCATATATGTGCATAATGGTTTCCAAACTTGATCAAGGTATGATTTCAACTTAATGTCCCTTTTATGCATATTTCAATGATTTTTGTGCATGGCTTCCATACTTAGTAATTTATGTGCTAACCCATATTTCTATTTTACTATGAGTGTAGGTTTGGGTCGTTCAGACATACTCCTTACTTCAAGTGAAGCTTGGGTTGACTATTCCCTAGGCTTGGTGAGTCCTAAAGTTTGAGGACAAGATGTTATCATTTCTTAGTTTCTATTGTATTTCCTATTTTGAGACTTTGTTGATGTACAAGGGTTTTTGACCCTATTGGTACTACTCTATTGTACTAGATGGTGATTGAGAATAGGTCTAGATTCTTATTTTCGGTTCTGAAAAAGAAGTTGACTTCGATTATAAAAGTTTTAATTTTTCTGCATTATTCTATGACTTATGTGTATGATTATGCTAAGGGCTTGTATGCAACCCCTTCGGGGTCAAGTACGTCGTGTTATGTTTAGGAGGTATCCCTGGATCGTGACAAGGGGATAGGTAGAGGGGTTAGGGGGTAGGTAGGGGGTTGGTAAGAGGTAGAAGGATAGGTAGAGGGTTGGTAGAGGGTAGGGGGTAGGGGGTAGGTAGGGGGACTGGGGACTGGGGACGGTAAAGGGTGGAGTGGTGGGGAAAGGGGTGAGGGGTAATAGGGGTAGGTAAGGGAGTAGGGAGGGAGGATAGGTGGGGGGTAGGTAAGAGGGGTAGGTAAATGGGGTAGGTAAAGGGGTAGGTAGGGGGTTATGAGGCTAACGGGGGGGGTAGGTAAGGAGGTAGATAATG
>JAJOOO010034808.1:0-11949 GCA_029582685.1 Solanum piurae
TAATCGAATATAATTGTGAGTTAAAGTAAAGTCTAAACCATTTTCCTCGTGGGATCGACCCCAACCTACAAGTTGGGTTCTGTACTTGATAACGATCGCTTATGCTTCTGTAAGGAGGTGTAATTTGAGCGTATCAGTTACCTAAGAAAGTGTTCTCTTATATGATGTGTGTTTAGATAGAATTGTGCTATAGTTGTCTTCCTTATTATGATTGACTAAAGGTGAGAGATTCCCTTGTATATGAGAATTAAGCTAAGGATGAGACCATAAGATGGTAAATATGATTATGATGGCTAAAGGGGATACTTAGCATGAATGGGATTATGGGATCTTATTCATACATTGCACAAGTATAACTTGAAGCTACTTATGAAATGATTCTCTTATGGTATGAAAGTCTAAGACTTGACTATGTACATGGATTATGCTTTATGATGACTAATGCTTACATTATGTCTATGTTGGAGATTATGCTTATGATTATGTTATTATCTCTTATACTTATAGTTTATGTTTCATGAAGTATATTTTATGCTTATGATTATGTCTTATGTTGACTAACCCTTATGTTATTCTCTTGTGATGTTATGCTAGCTATCATATTTAGTACTTTTGTACTAACACATACTCTTGCCTACATTCTCATCAAATGTAAGGTTCGGTGATTTGAGTTCCATTCTTGAGGATAGATTTCTAAGGAGCAAGGAGTTGAAGACTTGGTGAATCCTCATAACTTCGGGGACAAAGCCACCATTTCCTTTTATGTCTTTCTTTATCTTTTGAGACTATTGTATGGGCTATCTTCCAAGAGTTATTCAAAGTTGTAATAGATGGTTTGAGACAAAGGGTAGTAAGACTTCTGCTTGCTTTTATAAAAGACTTTGATTGTATGGATAAAGTTTTAAAATTTCCGTACTTTTCTATTATCTTATGTTATGATATGTTAAGGGTTTGTATGAGACCCCTTCAGGGTCAAGTACGCCATGTTACATCTAGGGTGTACCTCTGGGTCGTGACACTTCCACGGGCCGTGGTCTTGAAGATGGGCCGTGGGAGGACCTGTGAACCTGAGCCAGCAGACCCCAGCCCAAGTGAAGAACCACGGTGGCCTTCACAGTCTGTGGTCCTTCACACGGTCTGTGGTAGGGCTCGTGGATGGTCACCTCCCAGAACCAGTGGACCATGGCCAAGAACCACGACCCACTTGACGGGTCGTGGTCCCAACGATGGACCGTCATTGGCGACGTGGTCGGCCTTATTAGATTTTAAGTTGGGGTCATTTTGGTCTTTTTCCCTATGCGTTGGACAATTAAACTACGTCGTTTAACCCCTAAACTACGTCATTTTACTCAGTTTAAACCTAGTAAGTTAGTCAGAACTTACCCAGAACGATTATTCTCCCAAAACCATCAAACTTAGAGCAAAAAGAGGTGAAAGAATAGACTAGCCCCTCAAGAACAAGCATAAGGTTTTCTTCAGTTTCAGCACCGAAATCAAAAGATTTCTCCGTGAATTTCGTCACCAGGTATGTGGGATTTCACTAGTGGATTCTTTTCATCTACTAGGTCCCTAGAATTTAGTCAGATTCTTGATTCTCCGTATCTTGTTTAGACCTAGGGTTTCTAAAACCTTAAAAATTGTTGTGATTTAGCTGTTGTAGTATCCTAAATCGAAATAGCTTGTTTTCTTGGGAAGTTTGCTTAGTTCCTTGTATGAAACTCAGAACCCTAGTTTGTGTTGATTCTCCTAGTTCATGAATTACACTTGCTAGATCAGTTAAATAGGAAATCATGCTCCAGATTTCGAATGTTACATTATCAGTATATAAATATTGCATTCTCAGATTTCATGTCAGTATATTGAGCTATTCAGTATTTCAATTACATTTTAGTCATGTTCATATTCAGTTGGGAGTAGACTTAGCACCGAGTTGGACTAGGGTTCAGCATACCCTCATAGTCCTAGAATTACGTGCCTCCGTAGAATTATAAGTCTCTTCTGTTGGGCACCAGATTTACTGATCACGCCAATCATGCCTTTATACCTCTGGCAAAGCATATTAGGTCCTCTCGATGGGGTGTATACATCAGACTCCACGTTTAGCTCACGTGGTTTTATGTCGGTTAATAGTAGCTCCCACAGTCAGATTCTAGTGCGTTTGACCAGGTTTTCAGTTTATACTTCAGTATTTAGTCTCAGCATGCTACGTTCATGATTAGTACTTGGTCATTGCACTTAGCTCAGCTTCCAGTTATATCTCAGTATTTACATTCTTGTTCAGATTATATCACTGCTCAGTTATGCTTTGTTCAACTTATGTATTTTATTCAGTTGTTATCTATATCATGCATGCTCAGTATATTCCAAGTACTGACGCATACTCTGCGCTACATCCTTTCATGATGTAGGTTTAGGTACTCAGCATCCAGATCACGCTTAGATCGACTTTCGGTCTGTCTTCAACATCTTAAGAGGTGAGTCCTCATTTTTTGAGGACAATAGACATGTTTTCATACTTAGTCTTTATTTTCAGTTTTC
This sequence comes from Solanum piurae, assembly GCA_029582685.1. Taxonomy (NCBI): domain Eukaryota; kingdom Viridiplantae; phylum Streptophyta; class Magnoliopsida; order Solanales; family Solanaceae; genus Solanum; species Solanum piurae. The sequence continues at coordinate 2,539 of JAJOOO010034808.1, forward strand.
AGTTTTATTAGAGTTAGCTGAGGGGCATGTCCCAGCAACTCTATTCAGTTAGAGGCTTTTTCAGACATAGTAGTAGACTCAGCTTTAGTTTTTGAGTGATTGTTCAGTATCACTAAACTCTTAGTATATTCTATTATATTCAGACTATTTGGGTATTCCCCACTTTCAGTTATCTATTGATTTAGCTTCTGCATAGTACTTGTGTCATTCAAAAAATTTATGATATGCCAGACAGGGTTAGCTTAGGGTCACTCATGATCCTAGGTTTCGTGTTACGTCAAGGGGGTAGCCTCGAAGCGTGACAGACGCTCTCGTTTCTCACTAAACTCTTAGAGAGATAAAGCAACAACACTACAATAAATGGACAAACTTGATGAAGAAATCATTGAGCAAGAAGCTGATAATATTCAAAGAAGCATTCAAAAAAATGAAGCTGCACAAATCCCATGAACCAAACAAAGTAAGATTTTTAGATACCTTATTAACTGACATTTACAATAGTCATATTGAATATGTTACTCAATATTTGAATAGTATAAATCATGTTGATGAACAAGATAACCCTTACACCACCCAAATTTCATTCTTATATCTACCAAAGAAAAAACTAGAAAATATTGAAACTAACTCTTATCATGAAACTAATAGGGAAGAGAGTTGGATATATTTTCTTCCAAAACACACTCTAGTCACCTTGGAAACTATATGAGAACCTCCACCTAATATATTTGGGTGAAGATTTCTACCTTATAAAGCTCAATAGCATGGAAAACTATGAAAAGAATCTTTATCAAGGCCCTTGATTCATCAGACCATAATTTATCTCTATTCACAAATGGAAACCCAAGTTAAATCCTTCAAATGATAACATTAATTATTCTACTATTTGATTACGTCTCCCCGAATGACCTTTGGAATACTATGATCTTGAAATACCCACCAAATTGGCTCCAAGATAGGTTCAGTTCTCAAAATGGATATAGTCATTATAAATTCTACAAGGAGTCGATATGCAAGGCAATGTATATTTTCAACTTTAGCAAAATCGTTTCCCAAAGACATACTCCTCCAAAAAATTTAGTACGAATCACCAAACCCCCTATGCACACTTTGTGGATGTCTAGGCCATTTTTTTTTATCTTTGTCCTAAAAAATCAAATGTCATCCCATTCACGTCTTCCAACACAAATAAAAATTGCAACGACATAACGACTACCTCGACAGGTGACGACGACACCTAGACAACGATTTTCTACCCAATTTTTTTTAAAAAAAAACAATGATCTTGTAGTAGCCTATCCAACTCTAAACTCAATCCTCAATTATCAAAATTTCAGACTAAATCACCACTCACACACAAATCTCCTCATGTTTAATTTATAACTCTCAATACGAAAATCGGTAAGAAACAACATCAAATCTTGAAGAATGATCTCCTTTCCTTTTTAATCTATTTCAAAAAGAATGATCTCTTTCTTTTTTTGGTAACATTTTAATTTCAGTTTTTCACGTGGCATGTTTAAGGCCACAAGATTAAAGGGTAATTTTGTACATTTGACATAACTTTAATTTAGAATCATAAGATTCAAAAGTCTTCTTTATTTTCCTAAACTTCGTACCAGGTCAAACTAGATCATTCTTTGTGAAACGGAGGGAGTACTATAGATGGTTCCTATGACCCCTCATTCGGGAGGGGTGGAACGGGAGGAGTATTCTGAGATGAAAGGAGTTCCTAGATCATGGACTTCTCAACCTATATTGACGTTGTAAATACATTACAAGTAGAACTATTAGCCCTACTCCATGGGCTACAACTAACTCAATCAAGAAATCTCAATCCAATAACAATAGAGATAAGACTCTCAGGTACTCTTAAACTCCTTAAAACAAGATAATGTTATGTTCTCACATATATTAATTAAGTGATTGCAGGTATATAATCCTAGCACTAGGACAGTCGATGTTGCACCACGTTCCTAGGGAAGCTATAATATGGTTGCGAATATATACACCGGAAGATTATATATGGACGGAAATTTCAAACATGTGATCTACAAATCAACAAATCTTATGTTTTTGAAGCATCTCCCTCTTTTGTTACCACTACTCTCGATAGAGATCGATGCTTATGAAACTGTTTATTATAGATCAGTTCATATTTGTATGTCTTCACACGAATCTTATTAAATAAATAAAACATCATGTTTGCAAAAAAAGCCATGACTTCATATTGTTAGTTTAGCACATAGCTCTCAGCTCATGCCTCTTTGGGACATTTTTTAACCTTTTATGTTGATTTAAGTTATACAGTATAATTGATGTGTAAAAAGAAATTAAACAACCTAGGTCAAAATGTTCCTAAACTATGTGAAATGAACAAAAATATCTTTCATTTATAATTTGGCTCAAAAATATCCTTATCGTCAATATTTTGGTTCAAAAATGCCTTTGCAGTTAATACTTTGGTCCAAAAGTCCCCCTATAATTACTAAATGGATAAAAAAATGTCTTTTTTTAGAATAAATATTTTTTTTCTTTTCTTTTTAAACACATCTTCATCCTAATTAAAATATTATTAAAGACTCCTATTCTTGTTTTCTTTCTTTTAAAACCACTTTAACAAATAAAATGCAGGAAATAATTTTTTTCTTCTTAATCTCGTTGTATCAATTAAAATAGAATAACTTCATGTACCGTTTTGAGGGATAATATATGTCATATATATAAGATCATAGCATATTCATTATTAATTTTATTTATTATTTTATTTATATAACGATAAAAAATGTCCTTAAACACATTTTCTTCCTAATTAAAATATTATATTAAAGACTCGTATTCTTGTTTTCTTTCTTTTAAAATCACTTTAACAAATAAAAATGTTGGACAAAAAAAATTTCTTCTTAATCTCATTTTATCAATTAAAATAGAATAACTTCATGTACCCTTTCGACGGATAATATATATATATATATATATATATATATACCATTCATTTTGAATTGCTAATAAATGCATATAGAATAAATTTACCTGCAAGTATCTTTTAAATAGTTTGATGATATATATATATACTTTACATTATTAATAAAAAAAAATTAAACTCTTCTAGAATATATTTACAGAAATTACTAAAAGGAGTTGAAATCCAATGGGATGATTCGGTCGGTTATTTTTAAAAAATTATATCATTCTAATTTTTCAGGTATTTTATAATCTATAACCAAAATTAGATTTTATAAAATCAACCCAATCATATCGGTTTCTCTTCGGTATCAGTACGATTTGATTAATTTTCTATTATTTTTACTTTTAAAATATATTATAATTAAAATACTTCTTTCGCAAATATGTTCTTGAAGAAGCACTTCAATTCTTCATCCAAGAAGTCAAGAATGTAAAATCTTGTTGTCATATTGTTTAATCTTAAACATTTAATAGGAGTGTTTGCATATGTTTTGTCCTATTGTTTGATATAGTATCTTTTAATTTTAAACTTAATTAATTAAAGAGCAAAACTCAAAGTCGTCTAATCATCAGAGTCCTAGGATCTAGATTATATTTATATTTAAAAATATTATAAAATATATTTATATATATAGTTTAACATATTGTTAAAATATAAAATATATTTACATACAGGTTATTTCTTATTTGGTTCGGTTCGGTTCGATTCGAGAATTTTTCAGTTTTTTCATAAATTAAAAAGACCATCCCAATTATTTAGAACAGTTATACATTTAAATAAACGTTCACGATTTTATTTTTAAAATAATATAAATCAATTCGATTCGATCAATTTTTCATATACTGTTACATACCCCTGATTGAAACTATAATGTTTTAATAAGATCTGCTTTTGCACTCTCCAATATAATATTTATTGTATATCCTAGCTAATGCGTGCGGTGGTTATATCTTTTTACAAGATTTCTCACCCTAAGTAGTAAATTACTTGAATTGATAATTTTCTAACAAGGGTGTACTTATTTTATTTTACTATATCACTTAATCATATTAAATTGAAATATTGATTAGTTTTATGTACACTTGATATAAATAAATATTGGGGCATTATAATCTTAATATGGTTTTATTTCAATCAATTGACCTCGTGAAGCTAAAAAAAATCAAATAATTTCTGAGATATTAGTGTTTGGAGCTAAAAAAAAAGAAGCTATTTTTTTCTCTAGTTTTGAAAAAATAAAATACAAAATCGCTCAATTGTGAGCGAGATATAAAAAATAAACAATTATTTCCATAAATTAAATTAAAAAACATCTTGTTTATAATTGTGCGATTTGTTCGTTTTGAATAATTAGCAAAATAAGCCCCTTTTACTTTGTAAAGGAAAAAAGTGACCATTTTTTACTCTTAACTCTGAGATTAATATATATATATATATATATATATATATATATATATAAACAAGACGGAGATTAGTATATTAACAAAAAAAAAAATTAGTGTCATGACCTTTAGTTTTATGAAATTGATGCATACATGTCTTTTATCTTTAGGCTAACTCCAAAAGGTGTACACAATATCTTCCATCACTAACCTCAATATCTATAGGCATTTTTGAAAAGAAAAAAAAATTATGTTGGAATCGTACGTAGATAATTGTCATTATACATTTATATAAGTTTTTCATTTGTTTCTTTATAAATTCTTTGATTTCCTACATTACTAAAATAATTGTTATTGTTACTACACAGTTATCAATATCATTGTTATTACGCTTTATTTATAGACATAATACATAAATTTATCCTTTAATTTTATCTTAATTGAAATTTATGTCCTTCAATTTTTTATGTGCATGAATAAATGCTTAAACTCGTATAAAATTGAACAAGTAGATACACACGTCCTACTCCTACATGACAATTCGTGTGAGATACACTCGTCCTACGTGACAAATGATTTGCATTATGTCGTGTAGGATGTGAGTTTCTAATACGTATTTACTTATCCATATCTAAAGTTGAAGGGCATAGATATTAAAACTTCTACAATTTTTTATAACCTATAATTCCAATGTCCTTGTTGGACATATTTGCTCACTTAGTTATTAAAAAATTTCCATTAACCAAAAAAATAGTCATGGGAATCTCCAGTCATATATTATGAAATTGTAGTGAATAATTTTATTTGATTTAGCATTTTCCAGCACTGAAATGCCTCGTGACTTTTGCTTTTTGTATTTTATAAATAATAACTATAAATATATTTTTATTTTTTTGTGGTCAAGTAAAGAAGTTCCATTAGAAAAGTTTACTAGTAGTACAAGATTAGTTAGGTCTATTGTACTTTGCCCCTTCAACGTCATCAATATTTTATTTAATAAAGTGATAAAAACAAAAGAGGAAGACTTAATAGAAACAAAATATTGGTCCTACACATGATTTTATTCTTTTTTACCCTTTATTTCTTCTTCTGGCCCAATATTGACCCAATCAAGATAATAAATCACTATCTAATGACAGAAAAATATTGTTAAAGAAAAATAAAACAGTATCCATGGCCCTACCTCACCTCAAAAAATTAAAAATAGCTGAAGAAAAAAGAGGGGATTTTTACTATGAAACTTACATAAATTTCACTAATTTAGGAACTAATTACTTGGATACACTCTAGTTTGCAATATTATGTATCTTACTAGATTTTGGTGCCTCCAGATTCATGTATCTCAGATACATAAGGTCAAAATTAGGTGTAATTTGTTCTAGATACATTGTATCCAAGTAATTCACATGTATTCGCAATCATAACAAATCTCGCTCGTCATTCTCACACGTATCTGGTATCCCAGATACATGTGAAACACACTAGATACATGTATTTGTATGTATCTAGTGTGATTCGTATGTATCTGGAATACATATTAATTTCGTTCACCTCCCTTCATCCCTATTTTTGTGTATTGCTAACAAAAATACATGTCACAAAGTGTATTTTCTTCGATACATGGTAAGAAACTCTTAATTAGTGAGATACGTAATATTTTGAAAGTATAGATAATAATAGTATATATGTTAGTAAAGTATGTTGGTAGTTTTTCCTTAATTTTGCAAATTACATCCTCAAAAGGAAAAGTAATCTTTCTTTCCCGTTTCTATTTTAATTGTGCAAGTGTGAAAAGCATAGATTCATTATCTCCCCACTTAAAATATTTTCGAAAAAATCACCATGGTCAATAGTTAATGTAGATATGATTTATATATATATAGAATTGTTGTAATCGGTAAAACTAAAACATGACAAAAATAAATATATAAATTGAAGTCAACTTGAGAAGCTTAATAAAGAGATTAGTATTAAAAAAGGAAAATCTCAACAACTTTCAGACTATTTGTTTGGTTTAAGTAATATGTTCACACCTTTTCCTAGAAAAAAATGAGTCAACCATTTCTAATTGTCAAAAAAACAAAACATTTGCTTTTTTCCTTGCGTTGATTTTATGAAATCAAATATATGCAGCTTGACTAGAACTATTTGCTTTATTTGCTTCTCATTGAAAAAATATTTTTTTTAAAAAATTGTCCTCGTAGTTCTTTTAGAAAATTCTATTTGTTATTTAGTAATTACTATAATTTTTATTAGTCATTTAGTCAAATGACTACGGATAGTACCAATTAAGTCAACAAAAAGCTACACTATGTAATTATTAATTATAAAGTTCCTCGAATTATTAAGTGTTTTTTTTTTTGGTATTTGCTATGTCACAAACAATACTCCACTAATGACGAGAGGGAGTTACTCGGATGGTAAGCACCCCTCACTTCCAACCCGAAAGTTGCGAGTTCGAGTCACTAAGGAAGCAAAAAAGGGTGAGAGCTCCTAGGGAGGGTTAAAAAAAAAAAATCCACTAATTTTTTCTAAATATGAAAATGGTTATTAGTAATGGAATTTAAAGGGAAAACAAATAAAGTAGTTTTACTTTTTCTTCATATTATTATTATTGGTTTGAGGGGTAGGAAAGGGGATATGTTGACCAAATATGTAGATATTATTAAAAAGTTTGTGGTGGATGATAAGTATTCCTAATATAAAGTTTTAGGTTCAAATTTTGAAATAAAATTGCCTTTGATAAAGATGTTTATCTCTAAAATGTTTTTTACACGATTTCAAAGCAGATAATGAACATTGAGGGAACGAGAGAGAAAAAAACTATTTTCTCTGCTTTAAAAAGAATGATCTAGTTTAACTTAACACAGAGTTCAAATAAATAAAGAAGAATTTTCAGTCTTGTGGTCTTAAATTAAAGTTATGTTAAATATATCAAAATGTATTTTAATCTTGTGGTCTTAAACATGTCGCATAGAAAACTGAATTTAAAGTATTGCCTTAAAAAGGAAGAGGTCATTCTTTTTTAAATAGACTGAAAATAAAAACATATGATTTTTTTTTAAAACGGAGGGAGTAAATCATCCATTTTTAAACGGAAGAAGTATGTAGAGGAAGAAAATGATTAATATATATTGGGCTATGCTTGGTCATGGGACAAATGACCCACTGAAGTTGTTTGGGCCACAAAAAAAGTGTGAATTCAATGCAAGAAAGAATCAATATTATTATAGTTTAGTTGATGAAAAGTACTTCAAACAAGAGGGGCAATTTGCTAAGACAACTCATTGGGGCCAAATATGTGAATGTAAGATTTTTCTATGCTACCTACATTTCATAAAGAAAAAAATTGCACAATAGTGACAACATGAGAACAATCAATTTCTTTATAGTAATAAATAAAGTAAAGAAGAAACATAGTTTATCTACTTTTTTTTAAATAAAAATATAAAATGGTTAACTTCATTTAAAGGGGGAAATAAAACTATTTTGAATTTTTATGTGATTTAAATTGACTCAAATTTATAATGGAATAAGTTAAGCGGCATCTTGACAATCATTTGACTTGTCTCAAAAATTTGAAAATAAAGCATGTATTTAAAAGAGAAAGATTTGTAAATTCTTTTTGACAGATTTTTTTTTTTTACATTAGATACAATATTAGATCCAATATTACAAAACATAGCGGTATCTTTTTGTTATGTATAGTAGTTTTCTTACAAAATCAATGCAAAATCATCCATTAAATTAAAAGGCAGTATATAAATTAGGCATATATAAGAAAATAACGTGTCACAATAAATGAGCAAATTAGGTTGAGGTATGTCAAAATAAATTGAATTAATACTTGAATGGACATAAATTAGGCTAAAATGGACTAGAAGTCTAATCATAACTCAACTTGCACAAAAGTTATTTGGGCTTAAACATGTTAAGTTAAAAGTATAAGCTACAAAAATTTCAATAATTGAAGCGCTAATTCTATTTTATCTCGAAAGTTTTCTATATTACAATAATTTAGGATTTTTTGGAATTCGTGGATACATTGCTCCTTCACCCGATACAGAGCAAATGATACATAAGTTATGTGTCAGATACATAAGTTATGTGTCAGATACATAATTATAATCCAGATTCATATCGATTTAGGTTTGAAATAATTAGGGTTATGTATCAATAATAACATTTGTACCAGATACATTGTATACAAACAAAGTTATAATGTATTTAATAGAGATGGAGTGATGTATTCAAATGTTAACAGAGAGAAGGAAAAATGAGATTTCTATAATTAATTCAAATGGTAGCATTTTTAAGAATTATGTTATCTTAGGTCGTATAATTACATAATTTTCCCTAAGTTAACAAGGATAACTCATGCCAAAAGGCCACTGGGTCTTTTGCCTTGTACAAAAGTTGGCCTGACTTTCAAAGTTACCAAAATTGGCCAAACTGTTCTTCTTCCTTTTAATATCGTCATTAATGACAATTTTGCTTTCTTTTTTTTCCTTTGAATTTCGCTATTAATGGTTGTTGCTGCTTTTTCTTTAAAAAAAATTGACGTATCAAAAACATGAATCATTTCGAGCATAATTATATGTTAAGAGACTCGAAACATCGAGAAAATTTCATATTTAAATTTTGGGACTATTTAGAGGTGATTTTGAGTTGATCAAAATTAAATTCATCAGTGTATACTTCATGTATAGTTAAGTTATATTCAATTTTTTGAGTGTATCATAATGTATAGTCAGTGTATAGCTGATATATACGCAAGTTGTATTGTATAGTGAGTGTAAAATTTTTATGACTTTTGACAAACTATATTGTATAGTCAGTGTATTTTTTTTTAAGTAAACCTGAACCGTTGGTCCGATTTTATGTAAATTTCATATATGACATATATTATAGTACTATTTTCAAGCTATAGCAGTAGATTTAGACTTTTAAGCTATAGCATTAAAAAATTCAGGTTATAACAAATTCACAAAAAAAAAGAAATATTTTTATTAATTGGAAAAAACTTAAAAAATAAATAAAAAGATAAACAATTTTTTTTTT
>JAJOOO010034809.1:0-10096 GCA_029582685.1 Solanum piurae
TTTTTTTTTTTTAAATGGTAAGAAATTTTAAAAAATATAATAAAATTAATTTGTGTATTTAGTAAATTTTTCCTATTTTATATGAGAGGAGAGAGAAAAGTCCAATTGGGTCGAAAATGAACTTTATAATGTGATCTCTTTTTTAGTTAACTTAAAAACCACTTCAATTTATTAAACCCCCCCCCCCCCCCACACACACACAAACACACACACACCCACACCCTCTTGCACTTTTGTGAAGTTTCCACTGAAGAACCCAAAGTCTGTCATATCTCCAGATTAGCCCCCAAAAGATCTAGGTCTTTTACTCGTGTCCTCGAGACTTCTCTTCTTGATTGTTCATTAGTCGTTTCTGCTTGCACACTTTGACTATTCTTGAATATTTTGCCTTAAATCTTAGCCTCCAAAATTTGTCATTTCATATAGTTTTGATCAATCTTTGATACATTGCCTAAGTCATTCCTTAAGGAAGTACCTTAATAGAATATCTTTTAGAAATGTAAAAACCGATTAATTTATTTTTGGTTAAAAGGACTTTTATTTATAACCAAAAACTATGTCATTATTCACACTAACAACAAATGTCAAATGTTTATTAAAGGTGTATTTATTTTATTTTATATATTTTTTATGTAAGGAGAAAATGTTGAAAAATATTTTTAAAAAATTGACTTAGAGTCACATATATTAAATATATATACTAGATACAATGAACCCGTGCAAGCACGGGCCCAATAATTGTTACCTTATTTGTCTATTTATATGTGTGATTTATAATATTTCTAATATAATTTTTAAATAATATATGTTACTTTTTTTGTCCCACTTTATGTAGTACATGTGAAATTTCAAAAATTAATCACATTTTTCTAAATTATCAGTGTTAATTTAAATTTGAGATTGTTTGAGTTTTAAATTAAAAAATATTTTTAAGGGAAAGTGAAGCTAAAGACATACAGAGAAGTAATTTTAGATACTTGAGCGGAGAAGTGAAAAGTTTGTTAGGGAAAAGGCACTACACACTTGTTGTTTAATGATGAGAACCATTAAATTAGATAAAGTAGTATATGAAGGTTAGATTTCAAATTAGTTCCCGTCCTTGTAAATTTTTAAACTTGACCCTAAGTACCTAAAGCAAGTTCCTCTCATTGTAAATTTTAAAATATGATCCCAAGTTGCTCTAATTCATATGTTTTTAAATACTTTAAGTTGCAATTAATAGTATTTTTAACGTAATTTTCAAATAATATATGTTACCCCCATTTGTTTCAATTTATGTGGTTCATGTGAAGTTTTGAGAGTTAATATGTTTTTCAAATATTGTAAGTTGTTAATTATTATGATTTATGATATTTTTAATGTAATTTTCAAATAATATATGTTACTCCCTTCATCCCAATTATACAATATGCGTGAAATTTCGAGAGTTAACCAAATTTATAATATTTTAAATTTATTTTTAGTACTATTTAAAAAGGAAAATATTAAAATAAAAATAAATTTTAAAAAATAAAATATTAAGGCCAAACCCATCAATTGCCCAGCCCACAACACAAATTTATTATGCATTTGTAAGTAGGTGGACCAGCTTTGTGATAAAAAGAAACTTAGTTTATGTGATTATTAGTATTGTTAACGTAATTTTCAAATAATATATGTTATCCTATGTATTTTAATTTATGTGATACATGTGAAATTTTGAGAGTTAATATATTTTTCAAATATTGTAAGCTGTTAATTATTATGATTTATGGTATTTTTAATGTAATTTTCAAATAATATATGTTACTCTCTTCATCCCAATTATGCAGTAGGCGTGAAATTTCGAGAGTTAACCAAATTTATAATATTTTTAGTTTATTTTTTAGTACTATTTAAAAAGGAAAATATCAAATAAAAATAAATTATAAAAATAAAATAGTTTACTATTACTATATATAATAAGCGGGAATTAGAGAGGAGACAATTTTATAATGCATTTGTAAGTAGGTGATAAGGAATTAGAGAGGAGACAATTTTATAATGCATTTGTAAGTAGGTGATAAAAGGAACTAAAGTAGGTGGGCCAGCTTTGTGATAAAAAGAAACTTGGTTCCTCTCTTTGTAAATTGAGAAACTTGACCTCAAGCTCCTCTAATTCCCACTTATTATATATAGTAATAATAGATACAAATATTATTATATATAAAATACCTTTTCTATTTATATTGTATTTAATGAATTATTTGTGTTTTTCATGATCGCGCGAAGCGCGGATGAGTTCACTAGTTTTCTACTAATCACACAAATGGGATTAGCTATAAGAGAAATTAGATATTTTTCTTAATAATTACTCTTTTCATTTTAATTTATTATAGTATGAATATATCAAATGTCTTTAGTTTTGTCACGTTAAACATGTCAGATAGAAAAATGAAGCTGTGAACCAAAAAAAAAAGTAAATTTCTTCACTAAAGGTAAAGTGATGAAATTAGCTTAAATTTATGTCACGGTTATAATTGAAGCGCTTTTCGAAAGACAACCCAAGTTGTTGTAATTTTTATTCTTATTTTATTTCATTTGTATTTTGATTTTATTTTTAGATCTAGGGTGTGTTTGGTATTAAGGAAAATGTTTTCCTGGAAAACAAGTAAATTTTTTACTTATTTTATCATGTTTGGTTGGTGAGTAGAAAATATTTTCTGGAAAAGATTTTTAAGTGTTTGATTTATGAATGAAAAATATTTTTAAATTTTACTAGAGAGTAGAAAATGATTTTTGAATTGAAATTGAAATTATTATTTTTAAAATAAACTTAATTTTTTTGGGGGGAGGGTGGGGTGGTAGGGGGAGGGGGGGCTGGTAAAGGGGTGCAAAAATAAAAATTGGAAATATTTTTTAAAAGCAAACTTTAAATTATTTTTTTTGGGTGAGTGTGTTGTGAGGGGGGGAGGGGGGGTCGACAGTGGGGTGAAAAAATAAAATTTGGAAATTGAAAATATTTTTTAAAACAAACTTTAAATTATTATTTTTTGGTCGGGGGTGGGGTGAAAAAATAAAAATTTGAAATTGAAAATATTATTTAAAAACAAATTTTAAATTTTTTTTTTTTTTTATGGGGGTAGGATCGAGGGTGAGGTAAAAAAATTGAAGTTGAAAAATATTTTTTAAAATAAGCTTTAAATTTATTTTTTCAACAAAAAAGTTGTAATTTGAAGTTGGAGGAAAGTTTTGGAAAATGTTTTCCTTAATTTTTGAAGAGAAGTCATTTTCCTTAAATTTGAGGAAAATGAGTTGATTTGGAAAACATTTTTCATTTAACTCAATCAAACATGAGAAAATTAGAAAATATTTTCCGAAAAATATTTACCTTCATACCAAACACACCCCTAGTCAATAATTTTCTTAACTTATTTGTTGTTTCACTCCCTCTAGTTTTTACCTTTTACAAACAAAAGCTAAAAAGCTCACCCGACACTGACCGGCACCGGCAAACTACCAGGTAACATCCTGAATTGTCTCTCTCGCCGGATCATCTCTTTTATCTCAGTTCACTTTTCCTTGATTATCCCTCGCCGGCCACAGTGAATTGAATGCATAATTGTAGTTTCACTGGTGTAAAAATTTGTTCTGAAGTTTAGTTCTATTATTGGTGATTGCTATTTGGATTATGAACTGTTATTCTCACAGATTTGGGGAAAAAAGTGAAAACTTTACTGTGTTTTAGCCTTTAGGGAAAATTGCACTTGTTAATTTATGCCCATCAAATGTTCGATTGTTTGCCGAAAGTTAGGCTTATTTGATGAAGTGAGTAACCTGAGGGATAGGGGGACACTCCAAGCACTTAAGTGTGGGCTATCTAGGAGGAATTAGGCTACTAAGTACACTGATTTGAAAATAGGGAGTTAAGTGCTTGGATATTAATGTGGCAAAACACACTCGCAAATAAAGTTATAGTGCTCAATTAGTCGTGCTCAAACGTGTTAGTTATTTGCACTCAAGGGTGTGGCCTAGTGGTCGAGAACTATGAGGTCTCAGGTTCGGAGATTAAAAAAAATACTAGGTGCTTCTTCTCATCTGTATCACCTTGTGGACAGAGTTACGTGGTACCTATTACTGGTGGGAGGTGGCACGTATCTCATGAAATTAGTCGAGGTGCAAGAAAGTTGGTTGAGACACCACGGTCTAAAAAAAAACACAAGTGTTGGTTATTTCCAATGTAGCTGATTTGAGCACGAATTTGGAGAAAATATTCTAGTGTGTTGGAGAATCTACCAATCCAATTGGATTCTTCAGTTACTTTAACTAATTAATTTATCTGGGTTATTAACCTACATGAATAGCGATACTCACCGGAAATTTTCAATTTCTACTCGCCTACTCAGTTTATTCTAAGCCCTATATATCTCTAGATGAGAAACAAAAAGAATGCACAGACGATTTCATGCAATAGTTGGCTAAGCATGATGAATAGATTATGTCCATCTTTATGCACATATTAATTCCCTAATGCCTAGGTTCAAGAACATGTCCTATTTGATCCTATTGCAATAAGTAGAAAAATCACATATTTCTTTGTACCAAACACACCCGAAATGATATCCAGGAAATGACAGAATTAGGTAACCTTCTCAGTTCTCACTATCTCAGCAAATTGTTTCTTCTTATTTTTTATTTCCAATTTTATCATATCAAAGAGAGTAGTAACTTCTTTGATAGTAATGTCTTCCTTTGGGCTGAGGCACAGTATGACATGTTTATTAGAACCAGAAATACAAAGTGCAAGCCTCACTTTTGAAGAAATCTTGTTTTGTTCTATCCTCTCACTAGTCACTACTCTTTCTACTGCTAGCCATCTCCAACTTCTGTCGAATTAATGCCACAAAAAGGTAACTTTTTTGTCTCTCTTTATAGAACTGAATAGTATTTGGAAAATACAAAGGGATGAAGAAACAGATAGAAAAATAAATACTATGTGCAACAAGTGGAATAGGCAGTGTAGCTGCAAATTCCCATTAATAGAACCATTAAGAATGCTATAAGCTCTCTTTAACTATCAAATATTTCTTTTATATTGTTCGTTTGGATTTTTCAACGATTATTTTTATATTTCAATTTGAAATGCTTAAGGAATAACAGCGGCAATATAGACAAATGAAATTCCAAAAACATATTGCGGCATTCGATTTTTTGTTATTTCATCAGTCAAAATTTCAAAGAAAAGTACGAATAAAGAAACCAAGCATGAAATTTCTGTGTTTGAAGTTTATATATATATTTTTTCATGTTACATTGTTAGTCTTTATATTAAATTGTTGATTAAATTTATAATCTGTTGTTCCTGATTATCCTTGTTAGTTTAGTTTAGTTTATAAGCTCTCATTCTCCTTATGATTAGTTTAGTGTAGTATTTGTGTCATATTCTTATCTGTTCTTTATTTTGTTTAAAAGAAATTTAAATGTATATTTCATTTCGAATTTCGCAATCTATTGTTAAAGTAAATACATCAACTTTTATAATTGTTTAGAGAATATGCTCAATCATGAGCTGCACCACATTTTGGGTACAATTTTTACTTGGTAACTCATGAGATTAGTGGAGTTTTTCACATTGTAATGAATTGAACTTACAATTAGCTTCTCCTTTATTAATCAAGTGTTAGTGTCTCTACTTGCTAAGATGGTTGTAATCTGTGCTAAATTTTTAACTTTTATGAAAATTTGCTATTTATTCCAGCTATGGAAGCTGATAAGTGGGTAAGTTTTTCAGAAGGAACTAGTGATTGTGAAGGCTACGGAGAGGATCCTGACGATAATGACCATTTTTGTGCATATGCATCCACTGATATACCCAAGTTGCAGTTCAGGTTCCATCTCATGATATAGATAAATTATTTAAAATAATTTTGAAAAACATATAGGAATGTGAATAGGCGGTAATCTTTTTCTTCAAGAAAGATATCTCAAGATCACGATGGTTTGATCCATTAGGAATGGATGAGGTTGAGGAGAGGAAGGGTGGATTGTGGACAACTACTGGGATAGTTCGTAATGGCAAGATATATTGCTTCAACGAAGAGATTTTGTAGGTGATGAAAACTCTCTTTTGATTATCTCCTGTAGTTGAAAAGTTAAATACTACTGACTTTGAGTACATGCATAATTTGAGAATAAGTCCTGAGAAAATAAGAACTGGATTATTTTCAGCATATCTGATCACAAGTCAAATTTCAGATTTGTTTGGCCAAGACTTTTTCTTGAGTATCTTAACAAGACCTCGAAAGAGGTATTATTTCTCTTGTTTTTCTGGTTGCAAAAGGTGAACATTGTATAGTTCAATTAATAAATTGGCATACTTTTCTAGTGAGTTTTTTCTCATCGATGATTCTGAGGGCTGATTTTGGTATAAATTTGGGATACTCCTAGTGATAGTATCGTTACCCCTCTGAGGGTTATGCTTGGGAACTTTGGTTGCATATTTGTCTACTGCTTCGACACGTTTAAAATTAGTCTGGTTATAAAAGCAATATAAAACCAAATGGATAAATTATATGAAGAGATAGATAACAAGTATTTAAAGGTAAGTTTTTCCATCTGACGCATCTATTTGTACTAGGAATTGAAGTGAAAAATTTATGTATCATTTGAGATTTATCTTCTGCAATTTCCAGTGTTTAAAGAATTATACTAATTTTTTCATGTAGATATCTTGTCGAAATTGGGGCTCTACATCTCTTCAGTAAAGATGACACGCCCCTTTCCCTGGAACATGTATACAACAAGGTTGAAGAAGGAAAAAGTGGATGTTCCTTGGAATATTATGAAGCATATAAGCACTTGAAATCTCTTGGTTATATAGTTGGGCGTCATGGGATTCCTTGGTCAGTAAGAAGGTCAAAAGCAAATTGTGTTGTTAACCAAGACACGCCGGAGCCTCTCAAAGTGGAGATGAAGAATCAAGAAACAACATTCTCATCTCTAAAATGACTAATAATATGCAGATTGGTGGATTGAGACTGGCCTTTGACGTTTACCCTCCTAATAGCACATTCAGAAAGTCTGCTCCTGGTGATCCCTGTTTTGTACTTTGTCTTGCTAGGTACGATACCCTTGTTAATGCGTTCATTATATTAGGGTGCCTATTAAAATTTTCTGAATCACCTCCTAGTATTATTTAGCTTATCATAGGAACTTGAAATAACTAGCTAAGCAATTCTATGGGTAAATATTACTGAATGTTTAAGAGTAAGATGGATTGTTGGATTGGATGTTATTCTGGAAAAAAGTAGTTTTTCTTTAATATTTTTCACTTTATCCCTCACTCTTTCCCTGTCTGATTCCCTAAATTCTTTTATTCGACTTTGTTGATCTACATTAACTGTCAAAGTAGCTTTATTTTATGAGTGATGTATTTTCTTGTGCAGTGAGTATCCACCCTCCAAAGAAGAAATTGAAGATCTTGAGAGACATTCTCATGGTATTCCGTTGAAATTATGTCTTGTTGAGCGTGGATGCTTGAGCTTTTTCTCATTCAACAAAGTAGAGCTCCCTATCCTTCCATGATCCTTTCGAGCAACAGATACAAATCTTGGCATGTCCTGTGAAGAGCTATGGTACAATTATGAATTTTTAGTTTGTGGATTGATGTTTAATCGTTGTGTAATCACAACACATTATTAATGAAACAACAAATAACAAGTCTCGTCTTCTTTGCCTTCAGTACTAACGTACGTGTTACAATGGTGAAATTTACTCTTTGCTAGAGCCCCAGAAACACTTTTATCCCTTGGCTGATGGACTGCTCTATCATTTTTAGCTCCTTTGCATCAGTTTGTTCAGAACTTTATCAGCTTTTCATCCACTTTGTCAACTTCTAAAACTTATATTGTTTGTGAAGTTTCAATTGATTGGTGTTTACATGGTAATTTTTTTTACTATGTGACGTTAGTTGTGTGAGACACATTTGAATTTTTTACACTCTTAAAGTATTTTGTTTCAATTTCTTTCCACGAAAGGCGTCTTTATGTAGGGTATAGTTATGCAGGTATCTAGTGAAACAATTGGGATACATGCAAACTGATTAGACGTCACCATCATTAGGAAATAAACGGGTCATAGCTGTGTAGGGTCAAAACCAAATAGATTGGTGTACAACTATTATCCACATGAATCTAAGATGAGACCTCTAATTTAACCAAGTTCATGATCATTAATTGGTGACGGCTACTAACATGGGTTGTGGTGCAGTGGTGGAACTGTTCCACCCTTAATCAAAGATCTCGGGTTCGAGTCCTAAGTATGGAGAAAATCTTATTGAGAGTGTCACTCTGGTCCTGCAGTGTGCGATCCGAATTTAGTCAGGGCTTCGATGCGGACTTCAGACACCGGATGGAAAAAATAAATTGGTGATGGCAATGGTATGAAAAGGCAATCAAAATAGTTGTAGTCTTCATTAGATGCACAAACATGAATTGACAGGTAACTTTTTTTTCAAACAGTTTGAAAGCGAAGTTTGTATTGTAGTTATTTTTTCTTTCTTTCTAGTGTATTGTAGTTCTTGAATTTGAGTAAATATCAATGTTTAAAATTAAAATGACATTATTTTTTTATGAATCCACCTTGGAATTTCAAGTTCAAACTTCATGCGCTAATTTTTTATTTTTTGAACCCCCTTTGGTAAAAATCTTGAATTTGTTGTAATAGCTGAGTATTGGTGGAATACATTCACTTGTAATTTTAGTATATACACGGTCCTTAAAACTATGTAATTTGTTAGTTAACCATATTTATTACTATGTGTCATTCGCTTTTTAAGTCGCATTGATTCTATAATTTAAAAGGGGAAAAGGGTCAAATATATCCCTGTATTATTGGAAATAGTTTAAATATATCCTACGTTATACTTTCGGTTCAATTATACCCCTCCCGTTATACTTTGGTACAAATATACCCCTAATTTTAACGGAAGGACAATTGTCAACTTATGAATCAAACAACTTAAAAACTTGCTAAGTCTAACTAGTTTTGACTTATTTATTTCAACTTATTTAAACAATTTAACAACTTTAACTAGTTTAGTTTTGACTTAACTCCAACAACTAAATCCACCAACTAAACCACATTATTTATTTATACTTATTTAAACAACTTAACAACTTTTTAACTTTAACTAGTTTAGTATTGACTTAATTCCAACAACTAAATCAACCAACTAAACCACATTATTTATTTTAACTTATTTAAACAACTTTAACTAGTTTAGTTTTGACTTAATTCCAACAACTAAATCCACCAACTAAACCACATTATTTATTTGAACTTATTTAAACAACTTAAAAACTTTTTCAATTGAACTAGTTTAGTTTTGACTTAATTCCAACAACAAAATTCACCAACTAAACCACATTATTTATTTTAACTTATTTAAACAACGTAATAACTTTTTAACTTTAACTAGTTTAGTTTAGACTTAATTCCAAAAACTAAATCCACCAACTAAACCAAATTATTTATTTTAACTTATTTAAACAACTTAATAACTTTTTAACTTTAACTAGTTTAGTATTGACTTAACTCCAACAACAAAATCCACCAACTAAACAACATTATTGATTTTAACTTATTTAAACAACTTAACAACTTTAACTAGTTTAGTTTAGACTTAATTCCAACAACTAAATCCACCAACTAAACCATATTATTTATTTGAACTTATTTAAACAACTTAATAACTTTTTCACTTGAACTAGTTTAGTTTTGACTTAATTCCAACAACTAAATTCACCAACTAAACCACATTATTTATTTTAACTTATTTAAACAGCTTAATAACTTTTTAACTTTAACTAGTTTAGCTTAAACTTAATTCCAACAACTAAACCACATTATTTATTTGAACTTATTAAAACAACTTAACAAGTTTTTCACTTGAACTAGTTTAGTTTTGACTTAATTCTAACAACTAAATCCATCAACAAATATATTATTTCTAAATTTAAAGCCAAGTGTCAACACTAGATGGACACAAATCGATCTTGCAAGAAAATCAATTTTGTCATCAATAGGATCAACTAGTGTTGGTACTTATGCTTAACAAACACATTATTCCTAAATTAAA